>JAGFNQ010001719.1:0-74013 GCA_024364735.1 Boesenbergia rotunda
TTTATACAGCTTTAGCTGTCTTGGTTCTGACTTTGGGTCTCCCAAATGAAACCCTAGGTCGAACCGACGCCTACTGTTCCCTCGACGGGGAACGCGTCCTCACCTACTCCTCTCAGGAGAGTTTACTTTTTGCCAACCGGCTCCTCCGGTTGGACTTTTGCCCAGCAGTCCTTCGCCAGGTGCCTAGCAGCCCTTCGCCAGGTCTTCGGTACCAAGCAGTCCTTCGCCAGGTGCCTAGCAGCCCTTCGTCAGGTCTTGGATTCCCAGCAGCCCTTCACCAGGTGCCCTGCAGCCCTTCGCCAGGTCTTCGATTCCTGGCAGTCCTTCTCTAGGTGCCTAGCAGTCCTTCGCCAGGTCATCAACTCCTAGCAGCCCTTCGCTAGGTGCCTAGCAGTCCTTCGCCAGGTCTTCAACTCCTAGCAGCCATCCGCTAGGTGCCTGGCATTCCTTCGCCAGGACTTCAACTCCTAGAAGCCCTTCGCTAGGTGCCTGGCAGTCCTTCGTCAGGACTTCTTTCTGAACACTTAGTAAATACATTAGATAACAAATAGCACTTAACTTTGAATCCTTTGCCAATATCAAAACAAGGTTCGATATGGTGCTTCCTGCACCAACATTTTTTTCTAGCTCTGAATGTTCTTTCAATCTCAGGATCAAAATCACAATATCACCACCTACAATCTTGGTCATAAACTAAACAAAATGGCAGCAAATGTATATAGACAAATAAAGCAAATGAAATAGAATCAGAAAATATGCTCATGATAGAACAAAAATTTGATGGTTCACAGAATATGAAAATAAGCACAAGCTCGAATTAAACAAACTCAAATAGTATATTCCCCGGCAACGGCGCCAAACATTTGATGGACCCACAATCAAGTGTCACGATGAGCCTCAAATTTGAATTTATAAGTTGAAACCATTAGCTCACAAATCTAAGTGTAGTATAGGGGCCTCAAGTCGTATTTTTCCAATGACTAGTTAAGGATATTTAACTCAAGCTTGAATTTGTCGTTTGATGTTTTGGGTTTTCAAATAAGATGGGGGTTTTTGTGCGATAAGGAATGAAATTGCAGTAGAAACAGAATAGACTCAGCTAAAGCAGAAACGAATTAGGAAATTGCGGAAACTACCCTTAACCTATTTGGCAACTGAGCAATTAAATTCAAAACGATGGAATTGAAATTTAAGAACTAAAATTGAATGCATGGAACTAATTGCAGTATAGTAAAAACAAAAAAAAGTAAGCTAAAGAAACTTAACTGAAGTGTAAATTTATACAAACCGAAACAATTTGAAGACATAAGTGTTTAGAACCAAAATTTTCCTAAATTGAACATCAAATCAGTTCCTTGTCATGATTTCCTCTTGTCGTCACACAAAAGTCCAGCTAGAAACCCTCTAGCTCGAAAACTAGTGATAAACCGCTCCCGAGATCAGTTTGCACTTGACTTGCACGTACTGGTCTTCCTGATCGGTCACTGGACCGATCAGGACTTCTTCTGATCAGATTGGAGACCGATTAGAAGCGTGTCTGTCCGATCACAGAGAACGATCAGAAGTTGGAATCTGTCCCGATCTCTTCCTTCTCGATTGGCTGGATGGCGATCGAGCTCAGAAACTCTCAGAAGCCTTCAGAGAACCCCTCTACTTGCTTCGACAGCTCTGGACGATAGAAACCAGCGATCAACAAGGATCGATCGGCAGGAACTACAGCTCCGGCGAAACCCTCACCTGATGCTTTCCAAAGACCAATTTTGATTAACAAACTAAACAGAAATTATACCTCGATGATTCAAAACCTTGAGAAGAAAACTGATGTTGGCCGGCGTTGATCGGAGAAGAAAACTTGAAGAAAATTGATGAACAGAGAAGAAACTGATGAACTCGCGACGATGACAGAGTTGGGGAGAAGTTTCTGCTTTTAATTATTACCATTAAAAATGAACGGTTGTGATCATCCTCGCCTCATCCAACGGTCGGATCGTCTCGGATTTAGTCCAAACTTCCCAGATCCCCATCAATGGTCAGGATCTGCTCCTCCATAGCTTGGATCAATCAGATCTGCAACGGATTGCTCAGATCTCTCTTCCTTTTGAATGGATGCTTTAGACTCCTCTTAAGCTTCATCCAACGGTCAGATGACTTCTGATTTGGCCCAAACATTAAAATCATGATCTGCGGTCTTGATTAACTCTATCATGAGCTCAGATTGATCAGAAGTTGACAGATGGCTCAGATCTCCCTGTTTCTTGATCGGACGACCCATATTAATCCATCTCTTGATCTTCTTGATTGAAGCCAAGTCCTAACTCATGTTTGATCCAATCTGATGTAAGTCCATGATCATTTGAAGCTTACAAAATTAGATTCAAATTTAATGTCAAAACATCTCAAATATACAAAGATTTGGATCCAAAGTTAAAATAGCAATAACTTATGGAACCTAATGTAAATGCAAACTTAAGCATATAAAAAGGAATCAAAACATGGATTTGAGAGCATAATTTGATTAGCAAAATGGTAATTATCAACTCCCCCACACTTGCTCTTGGGCGTCTCACACAACTAACTAGTGAACTAATCATGTACCCCCCTAGATTATTCTCAATCATAGTTAGAAACAATTGAAAGAAAATTACCTAGGGTTGTCAATTTTCAAAAATCTAAACTCAATGGACTAGAAACTTGCCCTTAGTCAACGACAAAGTATACTTCATCCTTCATGACTAATTGAGATGAATTAAACACTCAAATCCTCTCAAGGAAAAAACATTTTTGGTGGCTCTCTTCCTATGTTCTATGTTTTTGATGAAAATGGAGCTCACTCAAACACAATCATGGTTCTTGCACTACCATAAGCTTGCTTATGCTCTACTCTCCACCATCATTCTTGAGTTGGATCCACACCTACAAAGGCTTATTTGAACAAGTTTAGGAAATATGGAATGATAAAATAAAATAGAAGTTTAGTAGATGTACAATGTAAGAAAGTGGAAGACTTGGATACTAAAGAATGCAACTAGATGAACATTGCCTCTTTTTTTTTCTCAGCTGTTGTTCAATGGAATATTACTTGATAACTTATCCCACTCTTCCTTTCATTCTTTCTTTTCTAGCATACAATCTCAAAACTGATGATTTTTCTAGCATCCAAAACACTTCCTTTCATTTCCAGCAATTTCCAACAATAACATCTGATTACCAAACCTTATTTTTTAGAAAAATCACTGAATGCAGTGTGCCCAGGTTCTGATCAGTCAAGGGACTGATCAGACTCTTTTTGATCGATCAAGTAGACCGATCAGGTCATCAATCTGGACTTCTATACTTCTTCTGATCAGACTGGAGTGTTTCTGATCGATCTGGGCTTCTTCTGATCGGTCTGGAGACCGATCAGGGACTGAACAGAATGAAACTGTGGAATTCCGAAACTGTTTCTGCCTGATTTTTTTCCTTCTCAATCAGTAGCTAACTCTTCCAATTCAGCTATCATCCTTGATCACTTCTTCCAATCAGAAAACTCATCCATCTCCTGATAGTCCACTTCATGTTTTTTTCTTTTTTTTTCTCTCTCTTTTTTTTCTGTTTTTCTTTTCAGCTGTTGTTCGTTTTTTTTCTGCAGCCCAATTTTTTTTTCTCACTTTTTTTTTCACTTCCTTATAGTGGCTAGCTGAGCTTCCCGATTTCCAGCATGAATTTTGCAGCTTCAACTCAGCCAACTCACAGATATTTGGACTGCTTCTTGGACTTCTGCCATGGATGAGTTCAAAAATTTGATACAAACTTCATTGTAGCTATTTAGTGCAACTATTTCAGCTTCCAACTTTCAATCTGAATCGTTTAGCTACTCCACTGCACTCTTAACCGAAATGCTTTGATTTTCTGGCAGTGAGTTCAGATTTAGCGGCTTGTCTCTGGATAGAATCTTGCATACATTTGCATCAATTTGAATTAGACACAGCAACTTGGATTAGATGGTTATGATAACAAGTCTTCAAACTCCACTATAACCTTGAAACATCAACTAATAAGATGGAAATTATGTGCTGTACTTGGAAACATCAACTCTTGCACCCCAACTTGATACAAACTCCTTCAAATCGGCACCTTTTTGTGTAAACTCTCATTTCCCTTCGGATTTTGCCTCATAGAACTTGAAACATCAAAAAATAATTAGGAATTTAGATGCTTCAAATGTTGCCTTCACTACCCAATTCTTGCAACTCACTCTTGATACACTACTCCATCAAGTTAGTGCACTTTTGCTTGTAGGTTGCCAAAATGCTTCACTTTGCCCTCAATATTTGATTCAATGCTTGATCCTCCCCCACAGTTAGTTTTTTGACCGTCTCGAGCAATGTAACATCAAAAAACACTCAAAGTACCCAAATCCATGGAAAATATAGTTATGAACATGAAGATAGGGAAAGGAAAAATAGAATATAGAATGGATCAACAAGGACATTGCAAAATGATATGAAAAAGGAAACAAAGTGATTCACCTCTATAAATGTGGTCCAATCATAAAAATATAGTCTTGAAAGAACCTAAGCAAGTTCTAGAGTACAATCACATGTGTGAATCTCAAAAATAAGGCCAAATCCTCAATAGGTAAAAAGAATTCATCTCAAGTCATCAATCTAGAGTACATAACTAAGTAGTACTCAAGCATCCAAGAATTTTCATCCATTGGATCAAATCCTAAGTTTTAATAACCAAATTTAACTCACTTTCAAAGGACTCTAAAATGATATAAAGAAAATCTAGAGGGATACATTTATTCCAAATCATGCAAGAAACAAGATGGTAAAATGGATAAAATGGTATCTACAATGAATCTTTATTCATTCTACACTACCTAAGCATTTATTAGCAAGAACTTATTGTAAAAGAAAAATTTACTGCTAGAAAACATAAAAATAATATATACAATTAAATAAAAGTGCAAGAAAGAAAAAACTCCCCTTTAAGTTGGGTAGATAGCACGGAGCATCCATCTCGGTAGTGGGGTGGTATGGGTGGTCGAGAGAGCTATCCTCACGTGATCGATATCATAGTCCATTACTCTCTCCTTCATCAACTTCGCAATAGTATGTCCTGGTGGTCGGAGACGATTAAGGTGCAAAATCCACTCTCTGGGTGAATTGCTACGAGTCAAAGTAAACTCAACTCCTCCCACTATATGCTCTTTGGAAGTCCTTCCGGAAGGTCGGAGACTATTTTATTGGAGCACCCACTCAAGAAGCCTATGACACCCTGCAAAATCATGGGAAGGAAATACCTCCCGCACGCATACAGGGTATGAAAGAGATGAAATATAATAAGTCTCTACGTAGAATGTATTAAGAAATACATCACATCCAATAAAATCAATCTTAGGTATCTCTATGAGTTTTCCTAAAAAAATAAAAGAAATACTTACCTTGTCATCCTGACAAATACCTGAAGGTTCTATAAGAGTGGATGTAATTATGGCCTCCTCCTGGTCTGGTAAAGGCTCCACCTCAGGCTCAAGTTCTGGTGGGCATACAACTAAAAGAGGTGATTGCTGGGTCCTTACTCCCAGCACGCAAGTCCCTACACTTTCATACCTATCCTCTGAATCTCCTGATATGTCAATCAATATAGGTCATCACTGGGGCTCAGTGCAATCCCCTACACCTATAGAATCGTCTCCAACTATGTGTGAATCAGATAAAATCTTCAGCCTCTATAGCTAATGCATCCTCAGCCTCATCTGAGCTAAAATATCCTCTATAAATACCAAATGAAACTCTATCAGCAAATAAATATGCATCAACGAACTCATCTAAAATACCCATGCTCATGTTAGAATGATCCTCTCGGGGGTGATGTGGTAAGGGTAAAGGGACCCTCGGTTCCTCCTCTTGAGCTGAATTTTTTGGATGTGGGTCTTGAGCAAGAATTTGAGTAGGTATAGCTGTTGTAGGTGCATTAAACTGGTCTGGTTGGTTCGTGACTACTACAAGGAGCTTAAGAGTCAAACGAACAAAAAGAAGACTAATCGGAAGAAGGAAGATCCAGTTGAACCCTCAACAAGACAAAAGAACAAAAGCAACGTAACATGTTACGAGTGTAACAAGAAGGGGCATTTCAGATCGGAGTGCCCCAACCTGAAGGAGAACAAGAAAGCTCGAAAGAAGAAGTCACATCAAGCCACCTGGGACGAATAATCCTCGGAAGAAGAAGAAGAAGCTCCACACTCAAACCTCCTCGCGTTGACCATGTCGGAAGACATTGACTCCGGAACGGAATCAGAACCGGATGTAGACGTCGGCATCGGAAAGCTCTCTATCTCGGAGGACGGATGGATATGGTAAGAAATTATCCTGAATCTGAACTTTACGATCTCATTTCATATTTGTCACGCAAGTTGGCGAAAGCCAACATCCGGGTTGAAACCCTCCGACAGGAAGTCAAACTCCTGAAAGAGGAAGTCAACTCGAGTTCCTCGACCGAGTCAGTTTTGTAGGACCGGTGCCGTCGATAGAGGGGGGGTGAATATTGACTCAGAAATCTTCGTGGTAAATCGTAAACTTTTCGTTCTAAACAGAGCATTAGTAGCAGCGAAAAATAAACAGTAAAATAATGAACAGAATAAACGACACAGATTGCACGCGGGATTTTTACTTGGTTCCCGACCTCCCAGGGACAATACATCCAAGGCCTTTGTACGGGAACGCCCGTCCACTATTGGTCTCCTTTCCGGACTTTACGGAGGCGAAGAAACCCGTCATACAGTGCAGTAATTACAATAAAAGATATAAAAATTTAAGTGCAGAATAATTAAAGCAAACCAAAAATGAAATGGTTGAAGACTCGGCCGATTTGGACCTCCGAAGTACCGCGCAATTCCTCCTGGATCCTCCCAGTCGTAGAGCCTCATCGTTAGCGCTTTGTCGTTAATCAGAATGCTCAGAATGGATCTTGGAAATGTATTTCAAGCTGAGGGGTCGAAGCCCCTTTTATAGGCTTCATACGGGCGCCTGTGTTGATGGGGGTGCCCTATAGGGCTTGGTCAAACCTTATCCCCGTGTCGAACTCGTCGCAGCTGATAAAACCTTTGACCAGGGCACCCTGGACCTCCCAGGCGCCTCAATGAAAGCTTATCTCTGCTTCGAACTCGCAGCAGCCAATACATCTTTCAACTTGGGCGCCTGTATCATCCCGGGCGACTGAATGGAAGCTTGTTCTGCCTTCTTTGAATGAAGCAGTTTTTCTTCTTTGACTCAGGCACCCCTTTGATGGGGGCACCTGATCCAATTGGGGTGCCCCCATCAATGAGGGCGCCTAGCTGGTTAGCTTCAAGCCTCCATCTATGTTGTTTCCCTACTTTGTCTTCCATTCTAGGTACCTGCAAGATACAAAAATACAAAGCAAATATACACACATTCTTAACCTTAAGGACTTGGTTCTGACTTCGGATTTAGATGAAACCCTAGGTCGAACTGACGCAAGTTCCCACCCCCGAGAACGCGCCTTTCACCTACTCCTTTCAGGAGACGGTTGCCACCCAGTCCTTCGGGTGGACTTTTGCTTAGCCTCCGATACTCTCGGATCTCAAGACGTCTGAACCCTGACCCGTCTCTACTTCTGTCCTTAGTCATCGCTCAGCTAAGTTGCTCAATCCCTCGGACCAAGACTTCGTGCCCAAACGCTAGGTCCAAGACTTCGGTGCCCAACCCTCGGCCAGGTCTTCGTGCCCAATTCCTCGAACCAGGTCTTCGGTGCCTAACCCTAGGCCAGGACTTAGTGCCCAATTCCTCGAACCAGGTCTTCGGTGCCCAACCCTCGGCCAGGTCTTAGGTGCCCAACCCTCGGCCAGGACTTAGTGCCCAATCCATGATCAGTACTTAGTGCCCAATTCGTCGAACTAGGACTTTGTGCCTAGGTTAACTAGGACTTTGGTTCACCTTGGTGCAGTTTTCTACACTCACCCTTCCCTTGTTCAATGTATCACTGACTTAAGTATATTGTCAAACATTGAAACACTTAAAGGAGGACATCACTGATGCAACTTGCACCAACAAGTTCAAGAAGGAAACTCGACTCAAGTTCAAAAGCTTGAGGAAGAGAAATCCTCCTTGAAAACTCAAGTCAAGGAACTCAGAGTCGCATTGGAATGATGCACTTCGGGTTGCAAGAATCTTAACATGATTCTTGGAAAACAGAAGACAGTTCTAAATCGATCCGGACTAGGCTATCGAACCAACTCGCGACAACGCTCTTACTATTCCATATTGAACCAACCTAGATCCCGAGTCCAAGCATGGGTCCCAAAGCTATGTTTAAATAAACAAGCTGGACCAAACCAATATTGGATCCCCAAGGACAAGATTCACATCTTGCCTAACCCTAATCGAGGCTTCAGTCCAGGGGGAGCTAATATAAAAACCATTTTTATACTTAGATTTTTTTTTATTGCTTGTTGCTTGTTTATTTCATTTTTTTGCAATTTTATTATGCTTAGATTTAGGAATGGTTAGTTAAGGACAAAAGACTTACTTGAAAATTGAACAACATAGTATTAGATGGAGGTGAGATGATAGTACGTTAGGGAAACCTTTCTAAAAAGTCAGGTAGGGTAAGGCGTACTATATTTGGTCTGTTTAGTCCGGTGGAACTAGCCGAAGCTACCTCTCCAAATCCTAAGCTAGTTAGACCAAAATTTCTCAAAAAGTAATTTGAAAATGAACTTTCGGTAAAAAGCATTGTCAAGGAAAGGGTTGTTGATCCAATAAGACTACAGCTAAAGAAGGCCTCTGTGCCTCGCCAAGACCTAGAAGCCGATTATCAAAACTCACTTTTAAATTACTATTTAAAAATTTGAATCTAACACAAATTTTAATTAAATCTTAGATTTAACATTAATTCAATGATAAAAATAAATACATCTTATAAAAAAGATAAGGAAACCTGTTTTGTCACTTAGAATTGGGTGAGATGTCTAGGACCTAATAATTTAGTTAAACCCAACCAACCAACATTTTTCTAAAATAATTCAACATTTTTCAAAATTAAATCTACATTTTCCAAAATTAAATAATTCAACATTTTTCAAAATTAAATCTATATTTTCCAAAATTAACTAATTCAACATTTTTCAAAATTAAATCTACATTTTCCAAAATTAACTAATTCAACATTTTTCAAAATTAAATTTATATTTTCCAAAATTAACTAATTCAACATTTTTCAAAATTAAATCTACATTATCCAAAATTAACTAATTCAATATTTTTCAAAATTAAATCTACATTTTCCAAAAATAACTAATTCAACATTTTTCAAAATTAAATCTACATTTTCCAAAATTAACTAATTCAATATTTTTCAAAATTATATCAACATTTTCCAAAATTAACTAATTCAACATTTTTCAAAATTAAATCTATATTTTCCAAAATTAACTAATTCAATATTTTTCAAAATTAAATCTACATTTTCTAAAATTAACTAATCCAACATTTTTCAAATTTAATTCTACATTTTTTAAAATTAACTTTATAACTTTTTTCAAAATTAATTTCCTACATTTTAAAAATTAATTCTACACTTAACATGTTCATCTAATTTCTCAATTTCAAAATTAATTCAACTCATACTGAAAATCTGTATTACAAAAACTCATAAGTTCATCATGCTTGATAACATTAGATGTTGGTGAGACAGATTAGGTAGTGAAATTAAATTCAATCTATCCTTACCTCTACATAAATGGATTCAAATCAAATATACTTTATGTGTAGGAATATAAAGATTTGGACCAGTGGATGTTGGATAGTGGATGCTCCAGACACATGAGTGGGGATAAATTGAAGTTTACCAAAATCAAGTTTAAAAACCTAGGCTCAGTGGCATTTGACAACAATGTCACAGTTAATGTAATTGGGTCAGGTAACATTGAACTTAACTCTGACTTTATTATTATAAAGGTGTTATTGGTTGAAAACTTTATGTTTAATTTACTTAGCATTAGCTAACTTTGTGATACTGGTTTTGTTGTTACCTTCATCAGTTCTGACTGTTTGATTAGGAATCTACAAGACTCAGAAGTAACACTTAAGGGTAGTAGGAAAAACAATATTTACATGATCAATCAACCCGTATTACCTAAATGTTTTCTATCTCAATTAGATGAAATCAATCTTTGGCATAGAAGACTAGGTCACACCCATACTAAATTATTTTCAAATATAACTCAACTTGGATTGGTTAAAGGTGTACCTAAAATTAAAAACTTTGAAAATATCATCTGTAATTCATGTCAACAAGGTAAACAAACCAAATCAACTCACAAACCTGTTGGTATGGCTTGGCGGTTTCCAAGATAACCACGTGGTCGTATCTGAGAGACCTCTTTATGGCTACGGATTAAAAATTTAATCCGAATAGAGACCCGTCCTTCTATCGACCGGCTCATCGTCGTGTTAATTAACCCAAGTTACAACATAGCCAAAACCGAGGTTAGGCCTTGTAACTTTCCGGATTAATTAACCGCGGAAAAGATGACGATTTGGATCGCCGATTTTTGTGTTTAACTTCGGGATCCAGTTAATTAATTATTGTCTATGATAACATATCAAAATAACTAATAAACTAACATGAAATGACGAGACAAAGCATAATGGAACAAATAAAACATAATAAAACAAAACTAGAGCTCGGGAGAAATATATCTCATCGTTTATCTCGCAATCTTCTACCTTATGACCCTCCCCTCTCGGGCGTCGTGTGGGCGATGATCTACCAAGTCGCGAAGTCACCAAGGCACATTAATCAATCCTTCCTTTCCTCCTTCCCTTGCGCCAAGTCACCAAACCCTAGGGTTAGGGTTTGGCTTCACCACCGACGGCCCTTCAAGGAGATGATGATGTAGTTAAGAGGATGAGTTCCTCTCCTTCACCACAGCCCACTCCATCCACTCTATCTTCTTCCTATCTCGTGGCAGCAACACCACAAGGAAGAAGAGTTCCTCCACCTTCTCCCTTTTCCGGCGACAAACACCAAAAAGGAAGCTAACCTTGCCAGCTCGCCACTCTTCTTCCTCCTTGCTCCTGCGCGCCACAAAAGGAGAAGGGAGCTTCTCCTTTGCCCTGTGTATGTCCGCAGCAAGATAAGCCGAAGAAGAGAGTGGAAGAAGATGAGAATCGTGAGTTCTCTTCTCCTCCACCGCTGGTGCCGTCCTCCTTTCCTTGCGGCTCCGAGTTCTTCCTCCTCCCTCCTTGCCGCGCGCCACCAAGGGTCAGAGGCAACTCCTCCCTTGCTCTGTGACCGAACACATCCTTGAGGATGAGAAGAAAACAAGAGAAGAAGAAGATGTAGTCATCTTCTTCCCTACTACCGCCAGCGCCCTAGGTTTTGGAGAGGAGGAGAGAAAGATTAGGGAGGGAGGGAGAGAGGTAGGGGTTTATATATATATGGGATTGATATGATTAATTGGAAAATTTTTCCAATCAATTATGGATTGATTCCAAAATTTATATAAAGAATAATTCCTTAATTAATCTAAGATTAATTCCTTTAATTATTCCATGATTCATTCCGTAATTAATCCGAGATTAATAAATTAATTAATCCCAAATTAATTCCTTAATTAACCGGCCTTATATCATGACTCTTATGGGGGCTTTATTGGGCTATGATAGAGACCATGATGAGGAGTTGGTTCTTGGCCCGCTAATGGATCCAAATCCGATCCATTAATGGAGATCCATTCCACTAAAGGATCTCATTCTACTTCCTCACCAACCCCCATATTTTCATATGGGCTCCACCTATTATGAGTCATCCATATCCCCATGTTTAAGATATCGTATGCCCGATACTTAATTTAATTTACTGATAATTAAATTAATTATCTTCTTGATCCTTGATTAGTACCACTCAACCTTTTCGACATGCCGGACCATGGTCCACTTGTATGATTTGACATGACGATCTCTTTGAGCTCACCAAGGGGGCATCATCACCCTGACTCACCAGGACACGGATTCCGTCAATAATCAACGGCACATCATATAATTAATATTATTTCCCAACTTACCGAGCCTATCGATCTAACAGAATAGATCTCGCCCATTGGTAAATTAAAGAGATAATGCTTAATAATATATGCCCGTCATTATTTCGGGATTAAGAGATCATACTCCATAATATTATCCGAGGTCTAATCCAATTTACTAAGTCAGTGTAAAATTGGATGACCTCTCTTTTGGTCCTACTCAATGTACACAAAGTACACTAGTGTAATCCTATGGTTAAGATAAACCACACCTGATTACACTACAACCATCCCGATGATTTGCCCAACTCCATCTCGGTTGTGAGCCTCTTTCATACGCTTCAGTAAGGAACCTGATAACATGATCTTCTGTGCAACATCACGCACCATGTTATCTACAATCTCAAGCATTAGACGTTTACTGCACATACTAATATAAACATGCACTGTGTGATTTTCTGATTCTCTTTAAAATGTAGATGTATCCTTACCAAAAGGCAAGTCTTTAAGTATACATCCTAACAAAACCAACTCAGTCAGACTTAACCCAAGTCACACTTGAGCTCCTACACCTCGACCTATTTGATTCACATGGAGCCAAGTCACTAAGCGGGAATCGGTACTGCTTAGTAATCATTGACGATTACTCTAGGTTTACCTGGGTTAGGTTCTTAAAAACTAAAGATGAGACATTTAACTCATTTAATAATTTGAGCAAAATGATAGAAAATCAAAATGACACAAAAATTAAAAGACTTAGGAGTGACCATGGGGGAGAGTTTGAAAATCAGAGATATCCAGGAATTTTGTAAAATTAATGGGTATGACCATGAATTTTCATGTCCTAGAACTCCCCAACAAAATGGAATAGTTGAGAGAAAAATAGAACCCTTCAGGAAGCGGCTAGGACCATGCTCAACGAATATAACCTAACTAATCAATTTTGGGTAGAGTCAGTAAATACAGCCAGTTATATACAAAATAGGGTCTTAATTAATAGAAGATACAATAAGACACCCTATGAAATTTATTATCACAGATTACCATATCTACATTACTTAAGGGTTTTTGGGTGCAATGTATATATTTTGAACACTAAGGACCACCTAGGTAAATTTCAATCAAAATCAACCCCAGGGACCTTTTTAGAATATTCAACAACAAGTAGAGCATATAGGGTCTACAATAGACAACCCCAAAAAATTGAAGAAATCACAAACTTAATATTTGATGAAGAAATTGAAACAAAACCTATTGACAATCAAAACCTAAACAATTCAAATCATGATCAAGAAGATATTGAACCACTAATTGAACCACTAACTGAACTATCAATTGAACCAACTACTAAGGCATCAATTGAACCAATAGCTGAACCAACCCAAGTTGTTGAGGCGATCGCTGAACCAAACCTACCAGCCAGACCTGAGGCTAAACCTAGTTCTAGGAGAACAAAGAAACCCAGACTCAATCATCCATCTAACCAAATATTGGGTGATTCAACCATAGGAGTCAAAACAAGGTCCTCTTATAGAAATCTAAGTCAAATTGCACTAATTTCAAAAATAGAAACTAAGACTATAGAAGAAGCCCTACCTAACCCAGATTGGATCATAGCAATCCAAGAAGAACTAGCCCAATTTGAGAGAAACCAAGTTTGAGAGTTAGTACCTAAACCTGAAGGTAAGTCAATCATAGACACTAAGTGGGTATTTAGAAACAAGCTAAATGACCAAGGGGAGATTGTGAGAAACAAAGCCCACTTAGTAGCTAAAGGGTTGAGTCAAGTCAAAGGGTTAGATTATGATGAACCTATGCCTCGTAGCCAGACTTGAATCAATTAGGATGTTACTAGCTTTTGCAGCCCATAGAGGTTTTAAACTATACCAAATGAATGTCAAGTCTGCCTTTCTTAATGGGTTCATAAAAGAGGAAGTATATGTAGGGTAGCCCCCAGGTTTTGAGGACATAGACAATCCTGAGTATGTGTTCAAACTTAGGAAAGTCCTTTATGAGTTAAAACAAGTACCTAGGGTCTGGTACGAAAGACTATCAACCTATTTGATTTCTAAGGAATTTAACCAAGGCCAAATTGACTCAACATTATTTGATAAAACCTTAGAAAAAGACATATTTATAGCTCAAATATACGTAGATGATATAATATTTGGGTCAACAAATTCTAGCTTTTTAAAAGAATTTGTCAAAATTCTGGAGAGTGAGTTTGAAATGAGTTTGGTAGGTGAGCTAAACTTTTTCTTAGGTCTCCAAATAAAACAAACCAGGGATGGTAACTATGTTCATCAATCCAAATATGCAAGGGAATTAATTAAAAAATTCAAAATGGAAAACTCTAAAAGCTTAAGTACTCCCATGGCCACAAATGTCAAAATAGACAATGACCCTGAAGGTAAACCAGTTGACCTAAAGCTATACAGAAGTATGATTGGTAGCCTATTATACTTAATGTTGGTGCTTGGATGGCTAGAGAGGGGGGGGGGTGAATGTAGCCAAAAATAAATTTCATTGCTCTTATTCAGATTTCTGCACTTAGGGTTTTTCTCTTTGGAGTTTCTCTGCAGTCAGGTTAGTAGCGGAAGCACACAAGAGCAGAAAACAAAACAGAAATAGAGACAACACTACAAAATCGCTAACAAGGAGGATTTACAAGATTCGGGGATAACTTGCCCCTACTCCTTGGTGTGCCCGTGAGGTGGGTGATCCCTTGATCGTCGACAGATAAAGCCCCGGAAATCCGGATAGAATGCAACCTCCTTCTCGGTGGAGTGACCTCTCCACAGTATGTCTCAACAACAGGATATGAAATCAAAGTACAGAGACAAGAACACACTTATAGAGTACAAGGAGAAACGTCTACAAGGCAATACTCACAACCCAGCACAACCTCGGCAAGAGCCTTCTCTCAGCTCTTCCATGTCTGCTTGTTGATCGCCCTTGCAACGCTTCCAAGTACTCCAGTCACAGCCAACAGATCACTTACAGTGTATACAAGAGTTGCTTCAATTCAGAGTGTTGCTCAAGATCAGAGTTGTCGCAAGAGCTCAAGTGTTCAAAGTTGTTGCTAAGGCTTCCTCGCTACCCGCTCATAAGCCTCTGCCCACTGATCGCCGAGTCACAGTCACCCCTCTGTAGGTCCCATCTGCTTAACTGCAACTGCTTAGCTATCCTGACCTCTCCTGAACTCCTTGAGCTCCCCTCAGCCGAGCCCTAGTCAGCAGCTCCAGTCGTTGCCAGTGGCCGTTGAAACCTGAGAAGGAAAACTGCCAAACCTGATGTTGCAAAAGACTTCAGTTGGCCCTCCTTGGATGATCCCTGAGTTACCTGCACACTTAGCAGATGATTAGCACACCAAATCAACAGAGAATCAACTATCAGAAGGTCAGAGCAGATTCCAATAGTGTATCAGAAGAAATTAGAACGCAATCAGAACTCTGACAACATTTTTGAATTAAAGTTGTCAGCTACTGATCGGTCACTAGACCGATCAGAGATGGCCCTGATCGGTCACCGGACCGATCAAGATAGGGCCAGACCGATCAGGCTCCAGCCTGATCGGTCCACGGTGAGAAAATTGGAATCACGACCTTCTTGTGATCGATCACCCTGACCGATCCAGATCGTGGATCGGTCACCAGACCGATCCACCCCTTCCTGGAGTGTTTTTCCTCCATTGTAGCCCAAACCCACTGATCGATCACCGGACCGATCAGGGTGTGGCCTGATCGGTCTGGGGACCGATCAGGCAACTCTCCGACCGATCAGGCTTCAGCATGATCGATTATAATGCGAAGTTCATGACATTTGATCGTTCACCAGATCGATCTGAAGGTCTCCCTGATCGGTCGCCAGACCGATCAGGAGCCGAACAGAAAAGCTTTTGTTCTCTCCCTGATCGGTCACCAGACCGATCAGGCGCCAAACAGAAAACAACCAAAGTCTCTGTATGCTCCCTGATCGGTCACCAGACTGATCAGACATCACTAGATCGGTCACCAGACAGATCCACGAAGGAAGTTCGTGCCAACTTCCCTGATCGGTCACCAGACCGATCCAGCTAAGGCTGATTCCATTCTATGTCAAGAGAATGGGCTCCCTGCCATCTCTGACTCGTGCTCAGTCCCCCAGACCAAGACTCCATGCCCGATCTCACTCATCGGGACTTCATTCAACCTAGCTTCCCAAGCTAGGATATGGCTTCACTCACCAGGATTTCATCCAACCTAGCTTCCCAAGCTAGGACCTGGCTTCACTCACCAGGGTTTCATCCAACCTAGCTTCCTAAGCTAGGACCTGGCTTCACTCGCCAGGATTTCACTCAACCTAGATTCCCAAGCTAGGACCTGGCTTCACTCACCAGGGTTTCATCCAACCTAGCTTCCCAAGCTAGGTCCTGGCTTCACTCACCAGGGTTTTATCCAACCTAGCTTCCCAAGCTAGGACCTGGCTTCCCAAGCCAGGGTTTCAGTCACCCAGCCTCTCTCACCGGAAGTCGTGCCCAGTCCCCGACCAGGACTTAATCCCAGACTCATCTTATTAACCTAAACTAAAATCGGTGTCAACACCAAAACAACAATCAGGGTCAGACTGCATCAACAATCTCCCCCTTTTTGTTGTTTAACAATCCGATTTTAAGTTTAGGGATCTGAAATCAATTGTCTCAAACTTCGCAATCGTAGGAGAATCAGGATCCTCCGCCTACAACAGTCAACTCGTAATTATCCCAAACTTAGCTAACCAAACTCTCCCCCTTTGTCAAACACCGAAAAGGGTGTAGACTGGTTGTTAAGTTTAACAATTCCTCCCCCTCAAACTTAGGGTTTTCCTCAAAACAAACAAAGGATGTGATTAATTTTGAAGGGCATATGAAAACATATGATAACGATAAAGCTGGATAAAACAACCATATGCATCATATGTACATGAAAATAAACAACGCAAACATAAGATAGTAATCAAAAAGCGAAATCCAGTCAGATAATCATAGCATGAAAGCATAATCAACAAGTTAGACAAATCATAAATCCAAAACAGTCAAATAGTCAGATGCATAGCAATGCATCAGAGCATAGTCAAATGGAAAGACCCCGGTGCAGTACTGCTGGAGGGCGCAGCTCCAGGAAATGTATGATGGTAAGGATGACCAGCTGCACACACGCGCCACTCCTCGACCCACGCCTGGTGCTCGGAGCGGACCCCAAAGATGTCGGACTCTATCGCGAGTAGTCTGCGATTGAAAGACCGAAACTCAGAGCGGACCTCCTATCGCCAGAGCTCGGAGATATGAAACTCGTGCTGCATCGTCTGCTCCAGCTCCGCAACCTGCAAGCGGAGATCGGGATCTGGCTCGTAGTAGTCTCCCACGGCAGCAGGAGCACCAGCATGTCCAGCCTGGTCTGCAGCCCCTGGAATATGTGCGACCCTATGTAGCTCCCCTAGTCCCCGACCATCCTTCCATCTAAGACCGTGAGGTTCGACAACAATGCCAGCCTTGGCGAACCTGCGTCGGCCAAGTCTGCAGTCCTGCCGAACCATCGGCTTGGTCCTGCCCTTGGTTACATCAATACCGACTGAATAAAGCCATTCAGTAATGATGTGCCCAAAAGGAATGTAGACGGTCTGACGGTCGATCTGACTGTAGAAGATGATCGAGAAATAGATGGTCGTCACAATGTCAATGTCTAGCTACCGATGCATCCCGTAGAGCATCAAGCAGTGAAAGAAACGAATCTCGGCAAGGGGCTTCGAGGTTATTGGCACAAGACAGTTGGTTATGATTTTGAAAAGAACATAGTCAGGTGGAGATAAGCTAAGAGCATCAAACGTAGGGAAAGCACCAGCAGGCTCACCGTGACCCCCCGACCTGGGATGGCCGAAAAAATACTCATAGATAGAGTCAGGGGTGACTCCATCGAAGGGGACCAGTAAAGGATCTTGAACATACAGGAACAACGGAAAGTCATTGTTTGATCTTCGACAGACCAGAAAGGCAGTGAAAGAGGATACAGAAAAATCGAGGTTGGTTCGGGCGACTCAGGTCCTATACCCCGAACCTTCGCCACTGACCATGTTGTTATAAAATTCAGAGACCAAATCAAAATTGATCGGCTGCTCAAGAAAGAGGATAGATTCCAGTTCGTAAAAGTCGATGATCTGTCGCACTGTCGGACAATGTTTGTAAACAAATGCCCTGTCCACAGTTCGACAAGGTAGTAGTTTGAAAGTGCGACTGTGAAAGGCCAATTCGAAGTGACCATTGGGAAACCGTGAATCACAGGAAGGTTGAGGCCTTTGGGAGGGTCTAGAGGATGAGGAACCTTTGCCCTTTGAAGTTCCCTCAATAGGTTCTTTGCCCTTGGTAGATTTTCTAAACATTTGATAAAGATCAATGGCAATAGATTGGATTGATGAATTGAACACATAATGATCGGTGAATAAAAGTTTAATCAATGGAATATGGTTTGATCAATAATCAAGTGAAGAACCAAATCATGACAGACACCAAAAGTTTGATCAACAATCAGTGAGGTTTAGGGTCAAGACAAGATCACGGCAGGAAAAAATGGTAAGCTTAAGGTCACAACATTAGATACCACACAACAATGGAAGTGAGGGAAGTGCACAACACAAATTAAACCACTGATTAGTGCAAAAATCATACTTAATGAACAAAATAGCAAGTTAAAATCGAAACAAAACTCCTTACTTGGGTGCCATGACAGTAGGTTGGTTGGATCGTGTGGGGAGAACAGTGAAACCGCTCAATACTTGGGAAGGCACCTTCAGACAGGCAGCGCAGTGAATGGAGCTCAGAAACTGCTTCGTAGAGAACTTGCGCAGGAAGAAGAACACACACGATGCTTCAAGAACTTGACCTTCAGAGAAAACCCAGAGAACACACAAGGAACCCTTAGTGAAGAGGACTCGTGCACTCACAAACCTCATAGGAAGCAGTTCTTGCCGATCAAAGAACTTGCTGAGTTCTCACCAAAACGCAGGAAGAAGAGACTCAGGAAGAAGGTGAAAAGGGGTTGTAACGCCCACTTTTTTTTTTTAAGTGGCGTTACGCTAAACATACATGTGCATATAAAACATCTTAATGCAGCGGAATAACTAGTACTTAAATAATATATACATGTCTGGGTTATCATTCATGGACATGGTGACATTATGCTTAACATATTACCAGCATACCTAGCATCATGATATCAACTTTCCATAACTTATTCATAAGCATTTCAGGTAACATATTATCAGCATGCATAGCATCATGATATCAACTTTCCATGACTTATTCATAAGCATTTCAGGTAGCAAGTAGTTTATCCATAACTTCACGAATAGTAGGTTGTTTCTTAGGCATAACTATCATAAGTCGAGCATAACCCATAGTAAGCATTGTCAGATCACAAAACATGCAATAAGTGAAATGAGAGGGTTTCTTGGCCATGTCACTACTACACACCCATGTTCTTGCCTCTCCTGCTGCTTCCCTTAGAAATCGCTTGCTTGATCTGCGGTATAAGAAAATAAGACTATAAGCACGGAGGCTTAGTAAAACCCTTTTCCTACTCATAAAATCCATACGTCGTATAAACATGAACATAATGCTTAAATCCTACATATCATAGCATACATCTTGTAACACCCCAATTTTTACAATTTGAATACCTGGGGAATTGTTTAAAGTTCGGGACGAACTTTCTATAAGAGGGGGAGGATTGTAACACCCCAAAATTTGTCAATGTAAAATCATGACAATGTATGAAAATGGTTATAATGAAATGATATAAATTTCATGCAATCGCATGATATGAAATGTCATGAAATACATGAAATATCATATTCATGAAATATGATTATCATGAAATGTTATGTGAATAATATTTATAAAATATTATGTAAATAATGTTATGAATTCAGGAAAAATATTAGGAAATATTATGAATTCATAAACATGAAATATTATGAAATTTCATGATGGACTTGGCTTAATGGGCTTTGATATGGATTAGTGCAAAAGGTGATAAAAAGGAGGGAGCAAGGATTGAACCTTGAACCTCCTAGTTGCACTCTCCATGTCTTAACCACTACACCAAGCATTGTTTCTTGTTGAGAGAATAAGAAACATGCTTGTTAAGTGGGTAAGAGTGAAGAGACATGTCTTTTCATGAGAAAAGTATAAATATGGGAAGTTGGAGTAACTTCCTTCTTTCTTCTCTTTTCTTCTTCCTCACTCTCCCAAAACCGAAACCCCATTGCTCTCTTCCTTGTATTTTCGAAATTTCCAACCCTAGGATTCTAAACCTAAGGCAATTTCAAGAAGGAAAGTTTAGGTGCCCTTGTTCTCTACTAAGTCCAAGGAACACTAGAGAGAAAAATTGGAAGAAAAGGGTGTTCACATACCCTCCAAGTGTAGGGTACCCTACGGTTTAAGAGAAGGCGAAATTTCCAGCGCTAGGATGTAAGTATCCTCTCGCCTGTGGCATAATTGCTATTGAACGTTTGCTTGTTTTGTTCTTTTGAAAAATCACAAGGACCATGCTTATGAAACTTTCGGCCACCCTATGTAAGAAGTCCAAGAAAAGGGTTTTGATCAAACTTTGATGCATGCTAGTAACCCTAGGGATTTTATATACATATGTGTTGTTTCCAAATATTTTTGGAAGGCCAAAAGTTAGGGTTTGGTACCCTACAAAGTTTCGGCCACCACCCACTTATGGGCTTTGGTTGCTTCTTGATGCATGAGGATATCCCTAGGAACTTAGGGTATGAATTTATGTTATTTTTCCATCATGTGTGATGACAAGAATTAGGGTTTTAGTGCCCTACAACTTTCGGCCAAAGAAGGAAAGTTAGGGTTTTGTGTGGCTTGCTATCCTATTATGTTCCCATGATTAGAATGTTAGATGAAATGTTGTATATATATGTGTGTTGTTTTGTGAATGATGACTTGTCCAAAAACCCTAGAAACCCCACCTTATTATTCGGCCACCTCTTGTAATTTAGGGTTAGTGGATGCTAATCCCAATATGAGATATAAACCATGTTTCAATTGTTAACATGAAAGGTACTTGAGGTGTTTGTAGAAATGCTTGAATGAATGCTTGCTTGGAAAATCAAATCCCCTTACTTGTATGTTTCGGCCAACCCTAGTTCTAGGGTTGGGAAGTACCTAACGAGACCATGAAGCATGCTACTACATATGTGATGTGTGTATAAATTATATGATCTATCCTGTTAGGTATAAAAGCATTCCTTATAGCCCATGGGGCACTTTGATGACATGAACATGATGTGTTTGATAATATGCCTAAAAAGGGTTACTCTATTAAAACTGGGATCAAGAGCACCCGAATGTGTGGTGTGTCCCTAGGGGATCAAGAGCACCCGAATGTGTGGTGTGTCCCTTTGAGAAGAGATTAAGAGTACCTTTAGGCATATACATATATGAGTAATTGCATGATAAATTACTTTACTTTGAAAGTTGTGTACCCGACTCGGAAGGGGGTCGTTAAACAAATCCAATGTGCATGTTAAGGTCATGGCATTGGTAGGACGGAAGGGTCCTGCTCTAATTAGATTGGTGGCTCGCTACCCCAATTTATTAGGGAACGCGCATGATGTGGTACTACAACTGGGCCCTGGATGATGATATGATATTTTGAAGTACTTACCATTATGGAACCTTTTGAAAAGCATACTTTTCTCATCATGTGATAATCGTGTTCCGTAAAGTACTTAGAGATAAATTGATGTGATGTTTATGATGCTTTGATAAGATGCTTATGGTGCTTAATCTTGTTCTATCTTGATTACTGAGTACATGATATGATGTATCGATATGGATTTTGCGAGTAGGCCCGGATTCTTACTAAGCATGTTTTGCTTACTAGTTCATGTTGTTTTCTTATGCTGCAGATAGCGGTAAGAAATACTTGAATTAAAGGAAGAGGCAGAGGGAAGGCTAGAGGATGTGTGTGGTGATGGCTCGGGAAAGGATGAAAGATTCTATCTACCTTAGTTGTCTAGAATCTAACTGCTTCCGATAAAAGATTGAAATTGTATTACTATACTCTGAATATATGATGATTGTGACTACTCTACTGTTAGAGATATGGAACCTAAGTCATGTTAGATAATACAATTATCAATGTCTGATTCCTATAGTATGCATGCTCCGTAAAATGCTAGATGTTTACTATTTTCGGTTGCTTATGAATGCTTCTTTTGTATATGCTTCTTTTGCATGTATCTAAGACTAGATAACTCTTGCTATGTTCTTACTTGAGATTTCATGCTATAGTGTGTTAAATGATTTTCATATTAGGTTGTAAATGCATGTAGATATAAAAGAAATGAAAAACCTTGCTTGGTAAATTAGTTTTCAATAAGCATGCTTATTACTAGTTCATGTATTGTAACTGTTTTATGGGATATACATGTTTAACATGATTGGATGATATGAATGTATGGACCCGTAACCCCGCCTTTAGGGTAGATATAAGGTCGAGCGTTACAAGTTGGTATCAGAGCAGTTTTCCCCTCCATCACACACACATCAAGCTTCCTCCTGCCGCTTCCAAGTAAGAAATCCTAACTCGCTTATTTATTTCATGTACAGTACAACTATATGAGATGATTTTATGCTTGCATAATATGGAGATGATTAATACTTGCCTAACAAAGTGATGTTAAGGCTTATATCTATCTATTTACTGTCAATAGATATGACTAGAGGGCGTAGTACTAGGGGTAACGCGACAGCACCCCCACCTGATCTGATGCAGGTGATCACTGAGCTGCAGCGTCAGGTCACTGAGCAGCAGCAGATGATAACCACTCTGATGACCCAGCAGATTAACACTGCCACCCCTGCGGGAAGTCAGAACGCCGTAACCACTGAGCCTCCGACTGCACAGGCGCCCTCGGACACTACGGCCAGAGCAGTCCGACAGGAAGCCTATTTGATACAGTGGCAGCGACTGAAGCCGGATAAGTTCTCCGGTGCCTGCGAGCCGTGGGATGCCCAGTCCTGGCTCAAAACAGTGGAAAGCACTGTAGAACTTCTTGACTGGCCGGAACACGAGAAGGTCAAGTGTGTCTCATTTTGCCTCTCCGGCGATGCTCGGATGTGGTGGGAACGGGTGAAGGCCAGAAGATCGGTGGATCAAATGAAATGGAAGGATTTCGAGGTTGAATTTCTAGAAGAGTTCTTTCATATGAGGGTGACCAACAGACATTTCGATGAGTTCACCGAATTTCGACAGGGGAATCTCTCTGTCAACGAGGCCGTCCAGAAATTTAACCGACTGGCACGATTGTGTCCTGAGCTGGTCAGTACTGAAAGGGAAAGGGTCAGATTAATGCTAAGAATGCTTAGGCCTGACATTGCTCTGAGTGTAGCCGGTGGCGTTCATAGGCCACAGACTGCAGAGGAGCTAGTCAGCGGCGCCCTGAATGCCGAGCATTATCTGAAGAATATCAGCCAGCAGAAGCAGGCCCCAGCCAGTACACAGAATCAGAGTCAGTCAGGAAATCAAAAGACTCAGAACACCCATCCCCACTGGAAGAAGAACCACAATGGGAAAAGGAAGCCATGGAACAAGTCTACTGGTGATTCAAAAGGCAAGAAGCCTAAGCACCCTCCTTGTGCCACCTGTGGGAAGATACACCTTGGGGCATGCTATTGGGATGCCAAGAGATGTTATACTTGCGGGAAGGAAGGACACTTTGCCAGAGAGTGTCCTATTGCCGCTAAGGCACCTCAGCAGCAGTATATTTAGCACAAAGGTGCTCCTCCCCAGCTTCACCATATGCAGGCAGCGATAGATGGTACTCCTATTTATCAGGGGCTATTAGAAGCCCCGCCTGCTACAACAGACGCCCGGGTTTTCTCGCTTACAAAGGAAGACGTGGCGACTGCCTCTACCGTTGTCACAGGTCAGATAATTATTTACAGTCATCCTGCTACTGCATTATTTGACACTGGAGCAATGCATTCCTTTATTTCTATGCTATATACCACGAGATATGAGATGCCACTGCAAGAACTAGATTGCAAGTTTCTGACTACATTGCCCTCGGGAGAGGTGATGCCCTCTACCCAAATGCTACGTGCCGCACCAATCAGAATTGCAGATAGGGAACTCTACTGCGATCTGATAGTGCTTGCTATGTCAGATTATCACATAATATTGGGCATGGATTTCTTGAATAAATACGGCGCTTCTATCGAGTGTCGTAAACGAAGGGTTATCTTCCGACCCGAGACGGGAATTCTATTTGAATTTATCGGCGAGCCGAAGAAGAAGACTGGCAAATTCTTATCGGCTCTAAAGGCAAGGAAAATGTTAGAGAATGGATGTTCTGGATTTCTAGCTCATGTGGTTGATACTCGTCCTAAAGAGGACCCGAAGCTAGAAGACGTCGAAGTCGTATGCAACTATCCAGAGGTATTTCCTGATGACTTACCTGGGTTAGCACCTGAAAGAGATGTTGAATTTGCCATTGATTTGATTCCTGGTACTAACCCCATCTCGAAGGCACCATACCGAATGGCGCCGACTGAATTGAAAGAATTGCAAGGACAGCTGCAAGAGCTACTCGACAAGGGACTTATTCGTCCTAGTCATTCCCCCTGGGGAGCTCCCGTACTGTTCGTCAAAAAGAAGGACGGGTCGATGCGTATGTGTATCGACTATCGGGCATTAAATAATGTGACCATAAAGAACAGGTACCCTCTACCCAGGATAGATGACCTGTTCGATCAGTTAAAGGGAGCTACGGTTTTCTCAAAGATCGATCTGAGGTCTGGTTATCACCAAGTCCGGGTGAAAAATGAGGATATACCCAAAACTGCTTTTCGGACGAGATACGGACATTATGAGTTCGTAGTGATGCCGTTTGGAGTTACTAATGCTCCGGCAATATTCATGGACCTTATGAATCGGATTTTCTCGGCATTTCTCGACAGATTTGTGATCGTCTTCATTGACGACATCCTTATTTATTCAAGGACTTCCGAAGAGCATGCAGAGCACCTGAGTATAGTATTACAGATTCTTCAGAAGGAACAACTGTATGCTAAATTTTCGAAATGTGAGTTCTGGCTGAACCAAGTGTCATTCTTGGGACATATCATCTCC
This sequence comes from Boesenbergia rotunda, assembly GCA_024364735.1. NCBI lineage: Eukaryota > Viridiplantae > Streptophyta > Magnoliopsida > Zingiberales > Zingiberaceae > Boesenbergia > Boesenbergia rotunda. Next base: position 25,198 of record JAGFNQ010001719.1, read on the forward strand.
AAGGACGGAGTGATGGTCGACCCAATTAAAATTGAGGCCGTAAGTAACTGGTCCAGACCCAAGAATGCAAGCGAGGTCAGAAGTTTTCTGGGGCTAGCGGGCTATTACAGAAAATTCGTAGAGAACTTCTCTCGGATTGCAGCTCCTATGACAGCTCTGACAAAGAAAGATAAGAAATATACCTGGACTGAGGAATGTGAGAAGAGTTTCTCTGAACTGAAAAGGAGACTGACTAGTGCTCCTATATTGACTCTTCCCGAAAATGATACGGGTTTCGATATGTACAGCGACGCATCTAAACTTGGACTCGGAGCTGTACTTATGCAAAATGGGAAGGTAATTGCCTATGCCTCTAGGCAACTGAAGGAACATGAGAAGAATTATCCTACCCATGATTTGGAATTAACAGCGGTGGTCTTTGCGCTGAAAACATGGAGGCATTATTTATATGGCACTCAGTGCAAGGTCTTTACTGACCACCAGAGTCTGCGGTATTTCTTCACCCAGAAGGACCTGAATATGCGACAACGCCGATGGCTCGAGTTGGTCAAGGACTACGACTGTGAGATCTTGTACCATCCGGGAAAAGCCAACAAGGTAGCAGATGCTCTCAGTAGGAAATCTTGTGCTGCATTGTTGTCTTTATCAGTTTGTCACGACCCTTAGGGGAAGAAATTATGGATTTCGGAATCGAGATTATATCGGACGGCTTTCTACCCTACAGATTGCGANTCCTCTGGCGGATCGTCCGGATAGCCTGAGCGGTCTCATCTATAAGCTCAGTCTGGTTGCCTAGTCCTGACTCCATCTCTTTCTTCTCACCAGCTTCTTGCCAACATATGGGTGATCTACATTTCCTGCCATACAATGCCTCATAAGGTGCCATCCTGATAGTGGCCTGATAGCTATTATTGTAGGCAAACTCAGCTAAGCACAGAAATTTACACCAACTACCTTTAAAGTCCAATGCACAAGCCCTGAGCATGTCTTCTAAAATCTGATTTACTCTCTCTGTCTGTCCATCTGTCTGGGGATGGAAAGCTGTGCTGAACTGAAGTCTGGTGCCTAAGGCGTCCTGAACACACCTCCAAAAATGGGAGATGAATCGCCCATCTCTGTCAGAAACCGATCGACTTCGGGACTCCGTGAAGCCTGATTACTTCTTTCACATATAGCTGTGCTAATTGCTCTACCGAATGCGATAACTTGATGGCTAGGAAGTGGGCAGACTTGGTCAATCTGTCCACTATCACCCAAATTGCATCGTGTCCATGGGTGGTTCTTGGAAGACCTGTGATAAAGTCCATAGATATTTCTTCCCACTTCCACTCTGGAATGGGAAGTGGCTGTAGAACTCCTCCTGGTCTCTGGTGCTCGGCTTTGACCCTCTGGCAGGTCAAGCAGGTACTGATATATCTGGCCACGTCTCGCTTGAGTCCAGACCACCAGAATCTCTTCTTTAAATCTTGATACATCTTAGTAGAACCAGGATGCATAGAGTATGGGGTACTGTGGGCTTCTTCTAAAATACTCTTCCTTAGTTCCTCATCATCGGGGACGCAAAGGCAGTCTCCAAAATAGAGGATGCCACTGTCTGATACTCGAAACTCTGAATGTTCTGCCTCTTGGATCCCCTGCTTGATCTTCTGGATTTCTGGGTCTTGACTTTGCTTTTCTTGTATATCCTTAAGCAGGGTTGACTCTAGGGTCAGTGCAGAAAATTGCCCAATTATTACCTCGACTCCAAAATTCTTTATTTCTTTCTGAAGTGGTAGAGACAGTGATGATAAGGATATCAGTGCTGCACAGGATTTTCTGCTCAGTGCATCTGCCACTTTATTAGCTTTACCTGGGTGGTAGAGGATTTCACAGTCATAATCTTTGACCAACTCTAGCCACCTGCGCTGCCTCATATTCAGATCTTTCTGAGTGAAGAAGTACTTCAAACTCTGATGGTCTGTGAAGATTCTGCACTGCACTCCATACAGGTAATGTCTCCAAAGCTTCAGTGCAAAAACCACAGCTGCTAGCTCAAGGTCATGCGTAGGGTAATTCTTCTCATAGTCCTTGAGCTGTCTGGAGGCATATGCTATTACTTTACCGTCTTGCATGAGGACAGCTCCAAGGCCCATCTTGGATGCATCACTGTAGATGTCAAAGGCCTTGTCACTCTCTGGAACAGTCAGGATGGGAGCACTGGTCAGTCTCTTCTTCAGCTCTAGAAAACTGTACTCGCATTTATCTGACCATTCAAACTTCTTGTTCTTTCTGGTCAAGGCTGTGAGTGGAGAGGCTATCCTGGAAAAGTCCTCCACAAATTTTCTGTAATATCCTGCCAGGCCTAAGAAACTTCTGATCTCACTGGCATTCTTGGGTCTACACCAGTTGCTGACTGCTTCTATCTTGGCTGGATCAACTTGAATGCCTTCTTTGGATACAATGTGACCTAGGAATGTCACCTGATCTAACCAAAACTCGCACTTTGAGAATTTTGCATAGAGCTTCTCCTGCTGAAGGATCTGTAGCACTATCCTCAAGTGTGTAGCATGGTCCCCTGGAGTCTGTGAGTATATGAGAATATCATCAATAAACACAATGACGAATTTATCGAGATACTCCCTAAAGATGTGGTTCATCAGCTCCATGAAGACTGCTGGAGCATTGGTTACTCCAAAAGGCATCACTACAAATTCGTAGTGGCCGTATCTCGTTCTGAAGGCCGTCCTGGGGATGTCACTTTCTTTAACCTTTAGCTGATGATACCCAGAACATAGGTCTATCTTCGAGAACACTGTAGCCCCTTTGAGTTGATCAAATAAATCATCTATTCTAGGAAGGGGGTACTTGTTCTTGATGGTTACCTTGTTCAGAGCTCTGTAGTCTATGCACAGACGCATAGACCCATCCTTCTTCTTCACGAAAAGTACAGGAGCTCCCCAGGGTGAATGACTCGGGCGAATGAAACCCTTGTCTAGTAGCTCCTGGAGTTGCTCTTGTAATTCCTTCAACTCTGCTGGAGACATACGATATGGGGCCTTCGAGACCGGACCGGTACCGGGCACTAGCTCGATCTCGAATTCCACTTCTCGGTTGGGAGGTAGTCCAGGTAATTCTTCTGGGAACACTTCTGGATATTCGCAGACTACCCGTACATCCTCCTGCTTGAGTTCTTCTTTTGCTTCTGATTCCACTATGTGTGCAAGAAAACCAGCACACCCTTGCTCTAGCATCTGGTGGGCTGCCAAGGCTGAGAGAAATTTCTGAGTCTTCCTCCTTGGGGCTCCTTGAAACTCGAATGGTGGTTTCCCTTCTGGGCTGAAAACCACCTTCCTTCTACGGCAGTCCACTGAAGCGCTGTACTTACTGAGGGAATCCATCCCATGGTTTACTTGTGCCTGGGAAATTCCCTGGCTTCAGTTTCTTCGACTGAATGAGGTATGCTTCTTGCCTTACTCTCCCGAGCCACCACCTCTAAGAGATTTGGTGGTGGTACTGACTCTATTACCCCTTGCCCTCTAGGAACTTGCTCCTCGTTTTGGGCCTTTCTAGGGCGTCCTCAAATGTATAACTTAACACTTAACGGTAATGTTCTCAAACTTGCTTTAGGATACAACAATACCTTGGTCTTGTTTCTCATCTCATTTCTTAGTCCTATAGTTCGTCCTTGGGCTTAGTAAGACCTTGGTCTTACTCAGAACTTTTATCGGACACCTTACATGCCGAAATCCTCCAAACCTTGTGTTTGGGCAAATCAAGACCTTGGTCTTGCTATACTAAGATCACAACATGAAGGACGTCCTCCACTCCTGCTATGGGTGGTGTAGGGGGCACTGGGTGCTGATTTGCCATCAGTGTGGCGATGGTCTTCTGTTATTCTGAAATCTAAGCTTGCATTTGAGCAATGACTACCATCAGGTTTGGCTGTTCTGTGCCAGGCTCATTGTTATCCTGAACTGGAGTTCCATTCCTTGCATTAGGGGCTCGGCCTCTTCTTGCCCTCTAATAATGCATAAGGAAACAAGAAATCACTAATACATCTCTAGGTATAAACTTGTCTTCTTACTTAGTATCCTAATATCCATTCTAGGGATTAAACATGATTCCGTGATACTAAGGTATTAAACATGCTTCCTTGTTCTATGCACATATAAGTAAGTACTTAAGCATTTCTCTGTACTGCAATTAAATAAAGGAGCAATTTAAAAACTGAAACTTAAAGCTTTCTTACTTGAAGACGGCAAGGTTGATGCTGATGTGTGTGTGATGCTGGAGAATGGGACCTGCTCTGATACCAACTGTAGCGACCCGCCTTCTCTGCCTTAGACGGATCGTTACTTTCTTTACTTCTTGACTCTAATGCACGACTAAGAATGCGGAAATCTTTTTTTTTCTTCTCAATTTAAATCTATCTATGATATACTAACTCTACTAGTCATGCATGATACAATGGCATACTTCCTTTCTCAAAAACTCGTAAGAAATTACTTATTGAAACTCATCACACAAAATTCTATAACATCACTAAGGCATTATGAAATGAGCAAGCAACTTTTCTAAGCATAATTGAGCAATAAAACTTAATTCAAAGGAGAAGCTAGCACTATCTTGGCACATGCATCAATAACTCCAACAAGGTATCAATATTCTAAACTACTCACACTTTTACTCATCTAATGCAATCATGGGAATATATATGCTAAAGGAAATGACATGGAATCTTTACTCTAAGAAATTTAGCATATAAAACTATCCAAAACTCAAATACTCCATAATCTCCATAAAGTAAGAACTTGAAATTTGAATAAACTTAAACACTGCAATTCAAATAACTAAAATGTCTCGTCTCAAGGATCTCTCCATAATCAGCCACCACACACACTCTACTCAGCACCGCCTCGTCGTCTTCCTTCAGAATTGCTTGCCTTTACCTTTATCTGCAATAAGAGGAAAATGCATCTATAAGCAAAAAGCTTAGTAAGTACTATCTAGCTCACAAAAACTCGAAATATGCAAACTTGCTTCTAGATCAAACTGAACATCATATGAGATACTAATATGCTTGAAAGAAAAACTAATAACATGTATAACTCAAAACATGCATACTCAAGCAATAATAAATCTCATTTTACTTTTCTTGGCTCAACTTGAAACTTTAGCTATTCTTTAACTTTTGAAAACTTTCTTAAACTTTCGAAAACTTTGCTAAAGCATATACTTGAAAATACTAATCACTTGGATCCACTGAAGACGTAAGTACCATCTCATGCGCGTTCCCTAAAAGGTTGGGGTAGCAAGCCACCAATCCTAATAGAGCAGACCTTGGTCTACCAGGGCCAAGACCTTGGAATTGGACACCTGGATTTCTTTAACGACGCCCTTGGACGCCGGGTACTGGCCTTATAAAATAAAATAGCTTTTTTTTCTTTTCTTTCTTATCTGTAAATGCCTTGGCATTTTCTGGAGCACCTTGCGTGCTAAAATCCCTAAGTCTTGACTTTTGGGGATTTCTTAAGGCCTTGGCCTTTTCTTTTCTTATCTTTATCTTCTCTTTTCTTTTCTCATAGCTTTCTTAGCCCCTGAACTCATATAGGGTATGTGATCAAACATATACAAGCATATAAGAAACTAAGATCACATGCAAAAGCTAAAGCAAAAAGGAAAAATTCTCTTTTAAAAACTTTTAAAGGAAATTCTCGCGGTAAAACCACCTCTTACTGCAGGTGAGCAGTACTTACATTGATATCTTGGACTTACAACCAAGATTGAGGTCTAGAACTCGGGAGAAACTCGAGATCTCGAAGAATTCTTCACGTCTACGCGTTCCTCTCGTCGCGGGGATCTCGAATATAGTATTATCTCTTGGAGAAAGGGTCTCGGCCGACCCTCTTGGCCTTGATTTGCGTGCGCACAAGAGAGGAGAGGGAGAGGGGTCGGCGCAAGGGGTGTTGGCCGAAGGGTTTGAGAGAAATCCCAACTTCTCTCTTTAAGTTTTCTATTTATACACTTAAGGATCGGATCAACCTAACTACAGCTTAAGTATTTATTTTTCTTTCCTTTTTTGTGCTTGATACCCTTAGCCCGGCTGGTTGCGTGCGCTTGCTGTTTCGGTGGTGGTCGCGGGTTCAATCCACGGGCTGCCCCTTAGTGGTTTTATTATTTTTGGCTTTTATTCTTTTTTTCTTTTTCTTTTTCCAAAAATAGCAAACGGACTCGGAAAATTCCATAAAAATACTCTAAAAATTTCTAAAAATATCTAGAATATTTCTAAACCATTTCTAAATAATTATAAGGACTTTAAAAACTAAAAATGGGAATTTTGGGGCGTTACACTTTGAAAGTTGTGTACCCGACTCGGAAGGGGGTCGTTAAACAAATCCAATGTGCATGTTAAGGTCATGGCATTGGTAGGACGGAAGGGTCCTGCTCTAATTAGATTGGTGGCTCGCTACCCCAATTTATTAGGGAACGCGCATGATGTGGTACTACAACTAGGCCCTGGATGATGATATGATATTTTGAAGTACTTACCGTTATGGAACCTTTTGAAAAGCATACTTTTCTCATCATGTGATAATCTTGTTCCGTAAAGTACTTAGAGATAAATTGATGTGATGTTTATGATGCTTTGATAAGATGCTTATGATGCTTAATCTTGTTCTATCTTGATTACTGAGTACATGATATGATGTATCGATATGGATTTTGCGAGTAGGCCCGGATTCTTACTTAGCATGTTTTGCTTACTAGTTCATGTTGTTTTCTTATGCTGCAGATAGCGGTAAGAAATACTTGAATTAAAGGAAGAGGCAGAGGGAAGGCTAGAGGATGTGTGTGGTGATGGCTCGGGAAAGGATGAAAGATTCTATCTACCTTAGTTTGTCTAGAATCTAACTGCTTCCGATGAAAGATTGAAATTGTATTACTATACTCTGAATATATGATGATTGTGACTACTCTACTGTTAGAGATATGGAACCTAAGTCATGTTAGATAATACTATTATCAATGTCTAATTCCTATAGTATGCATGCTCAGTAAAATGCTAGATTTTTACTATTTTCGGTTGCTTATGAATGCTTCTTTTGTATATGCTTCTTTTGCATGTATCTAAGACTAGATAACTCTTGCTATATTCTTACTTGAGATTTCATGCTATAGTATGTTAAATGATTTTCATATTAGGTTGTAAATGCATGTAGATATAAAAGAAATGAAAAACCTTGCTTGGTAAATTAGTTTCCAATAAGCATGCTTATTACTAGTTCATGTATTGTAACTGTTTTGTTTGGATATACATGTTTAACATGATTGGATGATATGAATGTATGGACCCGTAACCCCGCCTTTAGGGTAGATATAAGGTCGGGCGTTACATTATTTTCCTTATCCCGCACTACTAATCCAAGACCAAGTCTTGGGAATTTTTTTTGTTAGTTATTTTTTTAGATTAAATGGCCATGCTAGAAGGATTCAGCACCGCCAGACCTCCACTTTTCAGTGGAGAAGACTTATCCTACTGGAAAAGTCGAATGGAGGTCCACCTGAAAACTCAGGTGGACATGTGGATTATCATCCAGTCCGAACTGGAGATTCCCACAAATGCTGAAGGAGTTCCTCAAAGCTACATAGAGTGGGTCACCGCTCTGAAACGAAGAATCGAAGCAGATGCAAAGGCGACTCAGACCCTCCAATGCGGCTTAACAAAAGAGAAGCCGAACCGGGTGGGTCCCATCAACAATGCCAAGGAGCTGTGGGCAAAATTGATCGAGCTGCTTAATCGAACATCAGACACTCGTATCAGTAAGAGAGATCTACTCCTGAACAAATTGTATACCATCAAGATGGCCGACAACGAAACAGCAGCCCAGCTTCATGCACGAATCCAAGAATTAATGAACGGTCTTCACACTATAGGTCACAAGGTCGAAAATCGTGACCTAATAAGGTATGCTTTAAATGCTTTCACTAGAAACACCTTGTGGGCATCTATGGTAGATGCATACAAGGTCTCAAGGGATCTTTCAAAAATAAAATTAGATGAATTGTTTTCCGAATTAGAACTGCATGAACAAACTAACTGCAATTTGGCCGAGAAAGGTATTGCCATTGTTGCAGGAAAAACTGGAAGGTCAACAAAGAAGAAACCTCAACCTGAACCCGAGTCTAACTCAGACTCAGACTCAGAAGACGAAGAAGGAGATCGACCTAAGCTGGTCTGATTGGCCTGAAGCTACTATAAAGAATTGAAGAACCAAACCAACAGAAGGAAGGCCAACCGAAGAAAGGACGAACCAGCTGAACCCACAAATAACAAAAACAAGCCCAACGTGACTTGCTACGAGTGCAAGAAGAAGGGCCACTACAAGACAGAGTGTCCAAACCTAAAGGAAACCAAGAAAACAAGAAGAAAGAAAGCACTCCAAGCAACCTTGGATGAATCTTCCTCAGAAGAAGAAGAAGAAGCACATCAGTCAAACCTGCTAGCCCTGACCGCCTCAGAAGAAGTCGAGACCGAGTCAGAATCTGAACAGGATGACGGCAGACTAACCTTTTCAGAAGACGACGAAATCAAGGTAAGTGGTTTCAATAGAAGTCAGTTAAATGAACTTATTTCGTATATTTCTCGAGATTTGGCGAAAGCCAAACTCCGAATCGAATCCCTCCGACAGGAAGTAAAACCACTGAAAGAGGGAGCTAATTCTAAACCCTTAACCAAGAAGGTTCAAGAAGGAACTCCTACCCAAGTTGAAAAACTTGAGAAAGAGAACTCCTCCCTGAAAACTCAAGTTAAGGATCTTAGATCAGCTTTAGAACGATTCACTTCTGGTTCCAAGGGTCTTGACATGATTCTTAGAAAACAGAAGTCCGTTCTAAATTGATCCGGACTTGGCTATAGAACCAAATCCCGACAAAGATCTTACTTTGCTATACTAAATCAGTCCAGAAGTAAAGTTCAGGCATGGGTACCAAAACTATGCCTGAACGAACAAACTGGATCAAATCAGTATTGGATCCCCAAGGACAAGATTCACATCTTGCCTAATCATTATCGTGGCTATAGTCCAGGGGGAGCCAAATTGAAATCTATATTTATTGTTAAATAAAATTTAATTCTTGTAATCTGCTTGATTGATTGTTTATTTAAATTTCTGCAATTTACCATGCTTAGACATAGGTTAGTGTAAGGACTAAACAAACTTAACTGAAATTTGAGCAACATAGTATTGGGTGGAGTTGAGATGATAGTACGTTAGGGAAACCAATTCTAATAAGATCAAGTTTACTTGATCTCTTTAGACAGGTGAAACTAGCCGAAGCTACCGATCCAAAATCCAAACTAGTTAGACCAGAACTTTTCAAAGATTAAATTTGAAAATGAAATTTCATTGAAAGGCTTTGTCACGGAAAGGGTTGATGATCCAATAAGGCTACGACCAAAGAAGGCCTAGTGCCTCGCCAAGACCTGGAAGCCAATCTTTGAAATTCAAATTCAGAATAGTCTTTGTAAAATTCAAATCTAACACAAATTTTCGGTTACTTGTAGACTTAAATATTTTTCAAAATTAATTCAATGGTTTTCAAAATTAATTAAGATTTTCAAAATAAATCATGTTTTTCAAAAATTCTTTTATCAAAACTTTCACAAAACCTATAAGGTTAACGTGATTGAAAAACCTAGACTGGGTGAGACAGAAAAATTAAACTCAATTGTAATTCCTGTAAATAACCATAGTCAAAACAGTCAAACCATAGTCAAACCAACTAAACCATGGTCAATATAGTCAAACCATAGTCAAAACAGTCAAACCATAGTCAAACCAACTAAACCATGGTCAAACAATGGCAAGACATAATATTCACCACCTACTATGCACTCCGGGCGCCCGTGACTCCTCGGGCGCCCCCCCCCCCCCATGCTTTTTCCTTCTCTCACGGCAAAAAGCTGCCTCTGACCACTGACCAGGGCGCCCGGAATCACGCGGGAGCCCCCATCACAGTCATCACAGGCAAAGCTGCAAAAACAGCCTGACCCGGGCGCCCGGAGCACTCCGGGCGCCCCCATCCAGCCCCGTCTCTGCCAAAGGCAGAGAACACTGACCCGGGCGCCCCCATTGAAATGCCTATATAAGGGCATCCAAACCTCCTCCTCTTCCCACACCAAAAACCAACTTCCTTCCTCACTTTATTCCTTCCAAGAAGATCAAGTGACACTTGTGCTTCCCAAATCTCACCATGCCTCCCCGCTATGATTTATCTTATGCATTTATAATTATTTTTAAATTCTTTAATACACTTAGAATTACTCTCTTCTTATACCTCTTAACTTAGAAAACGTCGAGCAAACAAAGCGAACCCCGGTGCCGAACCGAGTCCTGACCCTAGGTTCCCTACCCTAGAATTATGTAATAAGTTTGCTCAAACCATTTACAAGCCTATTAAAACAAGCTATCTTAATAGACATTTCTTTATCCAATCATGCCCCTTAACCATGAACATTATAAACTTCTATCAATTAGATAATCTAGTATTCTGCACTCATACCATTAATGAATCCTTATGTGCAGAATTCTACAATAACATAGTTCGACAAGATAATCTCATGTTTTACACTACTGTTCAAGGGATACCTCTGTCTATCACCCCTACTTTGCTAAACCGATTTCTAGGACTACGACCCTCTCAATCCACATTTTGCTGCTATCCACCTAAGAATCCTCCATTTGATCCTCCCTACTCTCACATTACCTTAGACACCAGCCACTCCTATTTCTATAGGGAAGCACTCCCCGCAAATAGACGATTCCAAGCTATTGAACTTCAGGCACAGGACTATGCCCTGTACAGAGTCTTGGTCCGCTGTATCTTACCACTCTCCACTAGAGATCTCGGGACCATGCGACCCTTTCATGCCTTCCTTCTGTATGCCCTGGTCTATCACCTTGACATTGACATTGGACTACACATGTTTCATACTATTCTGCATGCGTCCAGCGTTACGACCCAGGGACCAGTGCGCACTCCATTCTGCCACATCATCACCTCCCTCCTTCATCACCACGGTCATGACATTACCATGGGTGAAATAACCGCTATGACTGACTTTGATGAAATAGGATTTAGGAACTTCTCCTTAGCGGGTCTAGAGGTATCGGCCACCGGGGTTCTGAGTTGGAGACGACAGCAGGTCGGGGCTCCGATCGACTCGGACGAGGAGGTAGACGTTGACGCCGGAGATATAGCGGCAACAGCCCGAGCGCACATAGACGAGCCCGCTCCACCGACACTCTACGATCGAGTGGCACATCTGGAGACACATGTTCAGAGCCTCCGAGAGGAAGTGGAAGCCAATCATGCCGAGAACATGGAGACAAATCTGGGCTACTACACCGGGTATATGAGCGCCCTTAGAGCTGAGAGGGAGGCCAGAGATGCACAGTACAGAGCTGAGAGTGAGGCCAGAGATGCACAGTATCATGAGATGGTGACACTATTTAGATCATGGCAGCCTGGCTCATCTGACCACCCTGGCCCGTCATCCTAGTTAGACTATTTCTGCATTGTACTAAAAACTTGACTCATGTTTGACTCTACCGAACCTCTGGTTGACCAGTTAATCTATTTTGTTTGACTATCTATTTGACTTGAAGATCTGATCAAGGATTGGGCTCTGTAGAATAGGTTAACTCCACTGCTTTACTGGATTTAAAAATCATTTTCTAAAAGAATTTGAAAAACTATTTTACTTAATTTCAAAATCAGTTTTTTTTAAATTTTTTTACTTAGTTTTATTTCAAAACTACCCCTTTTCAAAACTAGGGTTTTTTTTGCAAATGGACTTAGCCTAGGCCCTAACCCTAGAACTGCATGCACCTATAGATTTAGAAGCTAGCATCTCACAAGCACCTTAGGGTACTTTTGATTGATAACCTAGAAAGGGTTGAGATGCTTAGGCCTTTGCCTTAATTCAAGATGCTTTAAGTCAGTGCATCTGCAGTAATTGGGGCACTAAATACAACTTACACAGCAATCAAGTTAAGTGTCAAGTATAGAAAATCTAACTTGAACAAAAACACTTAACTTGACTAACCCTAGCAAAAACTACTGTTTATAACAGTTAGTAAGTAGCTAATTTGGGTTTGACAGGTCCCGACAAGAGAAAATTAACTGATTTGGTTTAAGTCTTCTCATGAATTGGTTCAGTGCAACAAAATCATGCAAATATTTTCCTTTATGAAAATTATTTTCTTTATGCAATTTAATTTCTGCTATATTTATCTGTTTTTTGATATATGGCAAAGGGGGAGAGATAAGAAAGGACAGAATTTAAAATTTTTTGTTGTTGTTTTGTCTCTGAAAATTTCAAAATCTATCCTTTATTCAAAAAGTACTCACTTATGCTTTTCAAAATTTTCTAAGTACTTATGCTTTTCAAAGTACTAATGCTTTTCAAAATTTTCTAAGTACATATGCTTTTCAAAATTCTCTAAGTACTTAAGCTTCTCAAAATTTACTAAGTACTAGAGTTTGTAAAAAATTTACTAAATACTTAAGTTTTTTTTTAACCTTACTAAGTACTTAAGTTAATGCTTTCAAAAACTTTTGAGTACTTTAAAACTTAAGGCTTCAAAATGTTTCTAAGTACCCTAAACTCATTCTTCCAAAAACTCTTCTATGTACTTTTAAAAATTAAGTTGTCAAAAGATTTCCAAGTACCTAAACTTAAGTTTTCAAAAGTGCAAAAATCATTTTTGAAAATACAAAAGCCTTCTGTTGAAAATAATTCTAAGTAAAATTTTTTCTTAAACATAGAACCCCTTGAATGGTTGAAAAATCTAGGGGGAGAGTCCTTCCAGGGGGAGGGAACAAAATTTAATATTTTTACATGCTTTGATTAAACTTAACTTTTTGAACTAGGGTTGCCATAAATCAAAAAGGGGGAGATTGTTGGTGCAAGAAAGCACCCAAGTCAAACCTGTATTTTGATAATGGCAACAGGGTTCAAAAGTTAAGTCTTACTTGTTATCTAACATGTCACTCTAGTGTGCAGGGTAAAAAGTCCTAGTGAAGGACTGTTAGGCACTAGCGAAGGAATGCCAGGGTAAAAAGCCCTAGCGAAGGACTGCTAGGCACTGGCGAAGGAATGCCAGGGTAAAAAGCCCTAGCGAAGGAATGCTAGGCACCGGGCGAAGGACAGCTCGGTATCCAAGACCTGGCGAAGGACCGTAAGGCAAAATTCCAACCAGAGGAACGGTTGGCATTTGGTACATTCTCCCGAGAGGAGTAGGTGACGACGTGTTCCCTGTTGAGGGAACAGTAGGCGTCGGTTCGACCTAGGGCTCCATTTTGGAGGTCCAAAGTCAGAACCAAGATAGCTAAGGCTCTATAAAGTAACATTTTATTATTTTATGGTGTTTTGGACTAACCCTGGATGCAGGACCGAAGGAACGAGTGTCTGCAGCTCAGAGAGCCTCAAAGGAATGAGGCAACAGCTGACCAGGGCGCCCGTAGTGTCCCGGGTGCCCCCAAGGTGAACACAAAACACACAAAACAAAAGCAGACTTCGACAGCTCATGTCCCAGGCGCCCCCGTGCTCCCGGGCGCCCCCGCTGCTCCCGGGCGCCCCCAGCGCTCCGGGCGCTCCCAAGTGAAGCTACCGAAAGAAGCCCCAGCGAAGCCAAGGGATGAGGTTTGACCCGGTCAATCCGGGCGCCCCCAGCATTCCGGGCGCCCTAGTAAAACTTGATCCCGAGTTTTAAGGGATAAGAGATGACCGAGACCGAGGCGGATCAGATGACACGTGGGGGGGGGGGCGCCCCCGACGTTTCGGGCGCCCCCAGGCCCTATAAAAAGACCCTCGAACCAAGGCTTCAATACAACAATTCATTCAACGCTTCGACGCTCTTCTGCTCCCGCACTCTGCTCCGGAAACTTCCCAACTCGAGCCGACGACGTCCCTCCGCTCCGAAAAGTCAATGTACCTCGGGCGTCGGTAACAAAAGAGCGATCTTTTAATTCTGTGCTTATTACACTACTATTGTAATCCATTTTTGTAAACTGTTTTTGTGCCTCATATAGAATTACCCAAAGTAAACAGTCAACGACCGTGGGCCTTGGAGTAGGTGTCGACCTAGGCTCCGAACCAAGTAAAAATAATTGTGTTTGCGTGTGTTGTGTTTTATTTTCCGCTGTGCAATTTCTCTATCCCTAAATCCGAACGATTTTCGATATTCACCCCCCCCCCTCTATCGGTTCTCTCGATCCAACACAGAGATGGTGAGACTCAGTCCTGAGACGTTAAACCTCTGTCTCGAGTAGAGCCAATCTCTGATCAGTCCAGAGTGGAGGAGGTCGTGGTGGATCCTACTGAGGTGGGTCTTGATCTAGTTCGACATCAATCTCTGCAACTAGGATGTCCTCATCATCCTGGTCATCAGCTGGTCCTGCTCCCCTACCCCACTTCCAGGTCACGTCAATATTAACTTCTAACCTAGTTAAGGAAAAGTTTCTTAGTCCTATTTTGTTGTCCAAGAAAAGGAGAGCTCAAGAAGATGGAGCATTTAAGAAGATGAGAGAAAGAAGAAAAGAGGAGAAGCTCATATCAAGGGGGAGCTACAAGGGTAAGGGAGGTAATCCCTAATTTTACTCATGCTCCAAATGCTTTTATGAATGCTAGAAATAGTAACGATTGCTTGCACATGCGTACTTTTGGCTTAAATATCATGATAGAAATAGAAATACTATTGCATGCCAAAATACCAAAGAATCAATGTTGCATGATAAATCTAGGGTTTCTAGACCTAAGGATCAAGGCATCAACCCTAAGAAAGGGAGACACATGCTTAGGAAAATGGATAGATCTAGGAATGATCAAAATAGGCATAGTGATACTAAGGTAAGGAAAATTTGGTTGTCCAAAACTTTCTCCATGAAAGACCTGGGAGAAGCAACCTATATCCTTGGGATTAGAATCTATAGAGATAGATCAAAAAGGTTGCTTGGTCTTTCGCAGTCTACATATATAGACCGAGTGCTAAAAAGGTTTAGCATGTCAGAATCCAAGAAAGGTTACCTTCCCATCAGGCATGGGATCAACCTTTCAAAGTCTATGTGTCCGCGCACAAAAGACGAGAGGATTTGCATAAACAAGATTCCCTATGCATCCGCGATAGGATCTATCATGTATGCTATGTTGTGTACTAGGCCCGATGTATCGTATGCTTTGAGCGTCACAAGCAGATACCAGTCGGATCCAGGAATGGATTATTGGGCGGCTGTTAAGACAATCCTTAAGTACTTAAGAAGAACTAAGGATGTGTTCCTAATATATGGAGAAGGAGATATGGTAATACGTGGGTATACAGATGCCAATTTTCAGACAGATAAGGATGACTCCAAATCGCAGTCTAGATACGTATTTACTTTGAATGGAGGCGCAATAAGTTGGAAGTGTTCCAAACAAGACACCGTAGCGGGTTATACCGCGGAAGCAGTTTGGATCAAGAAGTTTGTCTCGAAACTTGATGAGGTTCCAACCATTGATGAAGCAATACCGGTTTATTGCGACAACAATGGAGCTATTGCACAAGCAAAGGAACCAAGGTCTCATCAACGATCCAAACACGTGCTTCGTCGCTATCATCTGATCAGAGAGATTATAAGTAGGAATGACATACAAATTGAAAAAATTCCCACTGAAAGGAATTTAGCGGATCCTTTAACTAAGGCCTTACCTCAGAGCAAGTTTGAGGGTCATGTTAGAGCCTGTGGAAAATCAAATTTAAGTGCAAAACTTGATAAATTAGAAAAGAACCTAGATAGACTCATTAGAGGGTCCAAGGGATTGAGTGTGATACCGAAGGATCAACACATTAGAAATGATAGGTCGGGTCTAGGATATCACCCTAGAAGGTCAAATACTAGTCCAAAGTCATATTCAAGGATGCCCTATGACTATGGTAGAGGGAAGGTCAAAAATGGCAAGGAAAAGCCATTTAAAAGAGAAAGGAAGGATTTGACCAAGAAAAAGGTATATAGAGTCAAGAGAGTTATAGTTGAAAGTCAAGAAGCATCGGGGGTACACCGGTGTGGTCTTGTCTTTGTAGAAAAGTTACCTAGGGAGGTAACTAGGGCTAGGAGCTCAAGGGAGAGGTCTAAAGGTCAAAATGAGATCTATGGTCAATGGATCTCTGGAGGATTTCTCCAAGGGGATTAAGTGGACTATGGAATGTGCCAAAGGGTTTGGAAGACTAAGGTGAATCTTAATCCTAGGGAATTGGCACATTGAAGGAGATTTATCGAGAAAAAGATGAAAATAAGATTATATTTGATAAAAATTAGGGTTTAATGTGGAAATGTCATATAACTCAGTACTAAAATTGTATTATGATTAGGTATGAGAAGATACATCAAGGAGAGGCCAAAATTAGGACTTTTGGATAAGTTTAAATAATACAATTTAGGAAGGGTTGAATTTCGTACCAATCTTGGGATCCAGAGAAGTTTTGTTTGAAAACATATTTTTCCCATGTAGACATAGGCTTAACAAATCTCTCTAAGAAATTTCAGATTTTTTGAAGATTTATGAAATTAATTAAGCATTTCAGAAATTAGGCTGAAAAATTGAAATTCAGGTACCAGTCGACTGGTTCAGAACCAGTCGACTGGTCAAGGTGAATTCGAGACTGGGAATCTTCTGTTCGTTTTATCAATCGGCTGCCCTAGGGGGCAGTCAACTGATCCCACCTAGAAAACCTTCTATTCGTTTTCCCAGTCGACTGCCCCAGGGGTAGTCGACTGATCTGCGAATTTTAATATTAAACAAACCCCGCGGGGTGGCCAAAACCTAGGGGTTTGCGTGCCACCCCTACGAGTCTTCGTCTCCTCTCAACCTCTCCTTGTGATCTAAGGTACTCCCAAGCCCTAGAAATGCTTCTTTAGCCTTCTCCTACCTTGGCACTACAACTAGGGTTAGTAAAGCTTCTACCTTCAAACCGATTTTCTTCAAACTTCATCATGAAGCGATTGGGAAAAAGGTAACACTTTGTACAGTTTAGTTTTTCCCATTTAAATCATGATTTGGAGCTAATTTGGCCTATTTTACTTGGTTTTTCTTGTTCTATCTTATTGTGGGATGGTATGGGTACATGCATTTGTGTGTCATATGTTAGGTTGACTTCTAAAAGATCAAGAGGTGAGGGATCATCCCAGCAAGGTTCGGTAGACCTGAATGCGCATCGATTCCGGTCTAATGAGTGTCTACAAAGATTCACCGAGAATTAATTCGTATTGATGAATTGTAGATACCTCAATAGGTCTTACTTTCAAGAGAAAACCCCACAAATTGCTAAAATGATCACTCATTTTGGGATAGAGCAGTTGGTATATTGTCGGCATGACATTAATCTAGACATGTGTAAAGAATTCTATGCGAACCTCACATGCATCGATCCTAATAATGACCTCTATGAGTCCATGGTGGCAGGAGTCACCATTCCCTTCTCATCCACTTTTTTAGGCATATTTTTGGGGTGTAGGGTGTTAGTGATATGAGAGAAGTGTCCTAAGGCAATCGCCTTATGATTGTAAACATTTATCTTAAATAAATGATAATTCACTATTTGAGTATACATGCTTGTGTATTTGATTGTGATCTTAAACTCATCTACTGAATGTCCGCAATACAACTCACAGCATAAGAGAATTTGTGATGGGATCACAACTAGTGATTATCTCTAAATGTGCAAATGTGAAGTATTGAAAATATCCCTAGTCGATGAATTGATAAATACGGACACTATCAATTCTGTTGAGACTAGCGTGAGTTATTCTCAAATCAGCTGATTCTCACTGGCTGGTGACATTGGGATGTCCGGAGATAAACATGGATGTTAGTTATGGGAACTAGTTCATTGGAGTGACTAGCTGTAAGACTTCATATGGAATCTATCTATAGATAGGTCAACAAGGAAGTTCTTACTGCGGCTTAAGTGCGATGTTCCTTTGACTTTCGGTGTTCAAGTCGTCTTAGTCATGGAGACTTATACTTTAACATCTTAAGCAAGCATCTCCAAGGAGGTGTGGACCCAGGATGATTGGGTATAAGCCGAAGTGCCCGAAGACGTTTGAACAGCCTACAAAGGATTCACCACTCCTTGCGAGGAGATGTATACCCAGGCCTATCATCGGATTGTTACTCAAAAACCTCTGGCCAAAGTATATCATGTTTAGAGTGCGAGTCTTTAAAATACATGAGAGTAATTAGAAATCCAAAGGACGAGAAAGACACTACTTGGGCTACGTGTGACATAGTCAGCCTAGTGGGGACTGACACCATAGACCGTGTCCTGAACCAAGTGGGTATAAGGTGGTGAAGGGAATGGGGCACGATTCATTAGAGCTGCTGAAGGGTTTCAGAATAATTTCTTCTGAGGTCAAACCGTTGATCTTTCGATTAATTGGGGATCATGATGTACTACTAGGTGTCACTCATGATCGTTCTATAATTAGTAGATTATAGACGGCCAACATAAATCGAAAGCCTATTTAGTCACACACACTACGAGTAATCCGAGGTATTTAAAAGGAGTTGAAAATTGGATTTTCCGATCAAGAGAAATAAGTCGAATCTGAGTTAATCAGAGGCGCAATGGAAGCTAAAAATGGCTAAGTCTTTTGAATGCTTTTTGGGCGAATTAAATGAGTTTAATTCGCGTTGGTTCGACTCGGTTTGGGCCGGCCAAAGAGGGTGCCAACCCTCCTTGGTTGGCCGGCCACCTAAAGGGAGAAAAACCAATTAATTTTGGTTTAATTAATAAAATAGATCTAGCGCGATTTATTTTATAAATTATGGATAAATAAATTTGTATAAAGAAATTTATATAAATATATTTATAGAAATTTATTCTTTTATGGAAGTTAAAATAATCTACGAATTGGTTTATTTTAATTTTATAAAATCAATTATGAATTGATTTTTCCATAATAAGAAAGTTTATAAATTTCTTATAAAATTTATTTCATAATAAAAGGAGAGATTAATTAGTTTTATTATAAAGTTAGTTATAATAAAACTTGGTAATTCATAAGAGAATTTATAGGATAAATTTCTTATGATATCTTATTAGTTTTATTATAAAGTTAGTTATAATAAAACTTAGTTAAACGGAATAATTCATAAGAGAATTTATAGGATAAATTTCTTATGATAACTAATTAGTTTTATTATAAAGTTAGTTATAATAAAACTTGGTTTAAACGGAATAATTCATAAGAAAATTTATAGGATAAATTTCTTATGATAATTAATTAGTTTTATTATAAAGTTAGTTATGATAAAATTCATAAGAGAATTTATAGGATAAATTTCTTATGATAACTAATTGGTTTTATTATAAAGTTAGTTATAATAAAACTTGGTTTAAACGGAATAATTCATAAGAGAATTTATAGGATAAATTTCTTATGATAACTAATTCCATTAATTCCGTTAATTCCATTAATTCTTTTAAGAGGAGACTTGGCAAGGGAGATGCTACTATATAAAGGAACCAAAGGCAAGCCCTTAATTCCAATTGAGTTGTCAAGAGAAGTAGCTCCCTATCTCCCTCTCTTTCTCTTCTCCTTTCTCTTCTCCCTTACCTTAGGGCCGGCACCCTCTTCACCAATTAGGGCCGGCGCCCCTTCCACAAGCTAGGGCCGGCGCAACTCCTCCCATAGAAGGTGGTTGCCGTGAGCTTCAAGAAGAAGAAGAAACGAAGCAAGAAGAAGAAGAAGCGGATAGCGACTCCTCTCTTATCGGAATTCGATTCCGTTTTCTTGGTGGTTAGTTTCCTTTTCTTCTCTTGATCTTCTTTGTTGTGCCTATAGAGAATCTAGTAGTTCTCGTCGGCACAAAACTCGTGACTTTGCGAAGTCATCCCGAAGAGAACTCGTCGTGGACGCGAATAGAGGCGAAGCTTCCAAGGGACGCTACGGTTGGATCTCGTTCCTTTCTTCGAGTTACGCGAGGTACTTGGTAAATTAGTTTACTATTCCGCAAAGTTTTATTTTATGATTATGTCAACACACTATAAGATTGCATGCTAGATACGAAGTTAAAATAATTTAGGAAATTATTTTATGCAAATTCTTCCGCTGCACGTAAAAATTTAAAATTTTACGAACTCGTATCCTTGTCGACATGCACCCGGTCCCAACAGTGGTATCAGAGCCGGTTAGTGTTCGACTTAATCATATAATTGTTTTGTGGAAAACTTTGTCATGATCTCAATTTCGGGAAAAAAATTTCAATTATGGAAACATTCGAATTATAATAAATTTTAGATTTAGGAATTTCAAAGTTTGGAAATTCTCATGAAATTTCGCAAACGTTTGAAATTTTTTATTTTCTGAAATTTTATAATAATTTCGAAAACTTCCCATCTTTGGAAACTTTCCAATTTTGGAAAATTTTCTATTTTAGAAATTTTCCAATTTTGGAAATATGTAAGTTTTCTTTGTACCGGAAACTTGCAATTATTCTGAAAACCTATTTTTGAAATCTCGAAATTTTGGGCACTTTCTTTTAAGAAAGTCTAGACAAATTCATGGACAGTTAATTGACAATTAAATTTGAATTGATTTTTAAATTGACAACAAAATTCTTTATTTTGGATTGAGCCTCGGGGAGCCGTCCAATTTAAAGTTAGTTGTTGTAATTTTATTTCCCAATTTTTAATTGAAATTGTCATGTTTGATTTGGATTGAGCCTCGGGGAGCCGTCCAATTGGATTTACAACACATTACTTTTCTTTGGGTATCTGAGCCTCGGGGAGCCACCCTTAGAAAACAATTTGTTGTAATTAATTAAATCCATGAATAAAATATGTTTAAGAGGTGATGCTCTTACATATTGTTGTCTCCAAAATTAATTAGAAAAATGGTTTCCTATAGAGTTTCTTAAATGAGATTTTCAGGAAAATGATATGTAGTTGAATTAAGGGATTTGTCTCTTAATTTAATAAGATTTGATTTAGAGAAATCAAAGTCTTGAACATATTATTTCCGAAATTAATTATGACAATTTAGGAAATTGTTTCCCAAAACAATTCCTTTAATTAAGTATGAAATGGAATTAGGAAATCCGGTTCCTAATTCAATTAATGAGACTTGATAACTTAAGTCACATACATACCTAATTAAGGAAATCGTTAGTCATGACATAATTCTATGTCATGAATGTGCTTGGAAAGAAAGGATGAGACCCAAAACCCCTTACAAAATATTAAGGCCAACACCTTCCATTAATATGGTTAGAATTGGAGTTTTGTTTCTCGTTTGGGTTGATGGACACATCCATGCCCGACTTGAACCTCAACATGTTCAAACCATGGAATTAGTTTATGAATAATATAGTTGGAGTCAGAGGTCAATCCTTAGTTTTGGTTGTTGGACACATCCAAGCCTGACTAAACGATTGAATGAGCTCCAACCATATTAAAACTATTTCTTGATTAATGGGTCAGCCTTAAGCTTGGAGCATCGATTTGTTGTGCCACAGCCAAGGTCGATGCAAAGAGAGGTGCAGTTGGGTGCTATGTATAAAGTTGCATACTTGTTAATGAGTTAACGACCCAATGATTTATGCAAACATTCAATTAGTTGATAGCATAAAGTGATAGTTACATATATGTGATGTGTTATCGGTATAATTACCTACCTTCATAGCTAAGAAAAACTTGATGGCCACAGCCATGGTTGTTCTTATCTATGGTTGGATATCAACCTATTTGGAGATGTTCCTACGATCTCCCGAATTGATTATAAGGGTGACTCAATTCGAAAAATAAATAGGATTTAATATATGTATGATGATACATTCTTTAATCATTTTCTCACATAAGCTCAATTTGTATTTCTAGGATAATCACTCGATCATGTCTTCTCTGAATTTGCGTTCCATTTTGGACACCAATAAACTAATTGGGCCAAACTTCATGGACTGGCTTCGAAACCTGAGGATAGTCCTCAAGGCAGAAAAGCTTGCTTATGTCCTTGAAGATCAACTTCCCAACCGTCCTCCTGAAAATGCAACTCCAGACCAGTTTCCTGAGTTGCTCAACCTGCTGAAGACTGTAGAGCCTTCTGTGAAGCAGGATCAGAAGACGGTACTGTTAGTTGGTTCCTCGAAGAAAGGTTCTAAGAGGAAGGCCAAAGAACAGAATAAGGGAAAGAAGAAAAAGGCCAAAAAGACTGAAAAGATCCCAAATGGCACTTGCCATCTCTGTGGCAAGGAGGGTCACTGGCGAAGAAACTGCAAGGTTTATCTTGAGTCCTTGAAAGAGAAGGCATCCGATGCCCCATCCTCTTCAAGTATCTTGGTTATTGAATGTCACTCTATTTCCTCAAACACCTGGGTACTTGATACTGGGTGTAGCTCACATATATGTAATGACATACTGTGGCTATGGAATAGAAGAAGACTCGTCAAAGGAGAAGCGAATTTGCAAGTTGGAAACGGAGCAAAGATTGCTGCTGTTGCCATCGGAACATATTTGCTAAAGCTCCCTACTGGACGTGTCTTAGAACTGGATAATTATTATTTCGTTCCTTCGTTAATAAAGAACATTGTATCTATTTCATATTTGAATGAAAAGGGTTATCATTTAACTTTTAGTAACAATTGTTGTTACATAACTTTAAATGACGTTCTTTATGGGAATGGAACTTTGTGCAATGGCATCTACACGTTAGATTTATCCGGTGACGTTTTCAATATCGAAGTTAGCAACAAACGTGCTCGAATAGATAATCAAATAGACTCCTACACTTAGCATTGTCGTCTTGGCCATGTAAGTAAGAAACGCATGACCGAATTACACCAATGTGGAATTTTGGAATCATTTGAACCCGGTTCATTTGATACATGCGAATCATGCTTAAAAGGCAAGATGACCAAATTACCCTTTTCCGGAAAAGGTAATCCAGTGGGAGAATTGCTTGGTCTAATACATACTGATGTATGTGGACCAATGTCAACTCATGCACAAGGAGGCTATAGCTACTTCATCACCTTTATCGATGATCACTCACGATTCGGGTATGTGTTCTTGATGAAACATAAATCTGAAGCATTTGAGAAATTTAAAGAGTTCAGAAATGAAGTAGAGAAACAGCTTGGCAAAAGTATTAAGATACTTCGATCTGATCGGGGTGGTGAATACTTAAGTCAAGAGTTTCAAGATTATCTTAGGGACAATGGGATATTATCCCAATGGACTCCGCCGTATACACCATAGCATAATGGTGTATCTGAGAGGCGCAACCGAACCTTGATTGATATGGTTAGGTCGATGATGAATCATGCAACTCTTCCAAAATCCTTTTGGGGCTATGCACTTAAGACAGCTGTTTACTTGCTAAACAGAGTCCCGACCAAGGTAGTCTCTACTACTCCATATGAGATATGGAATAGTAAGAAACCCCACTTAACTCACCTTAAGATATGGGGTTGTCCTGCTTATGTGAAGCGGATTGTATCAGACAAATTGGATGCTAAGTCTGATAAATGTCTATTTATTGGATACCCTAAGGAAACAAAGGGTTACCAATTCTATCATCCCTTGGAACAAAAGGTGTTTATTTCAATGCATGCTGTATTTCTGGAAAAGGAATTTCTTTTACAAGAAAACAGTGGGAGTGGCATTGAACTTGATGAAGTTCAAGAAACTCCAATAGACATTACAGAGACACCTAGTCTAGGCCCACAACCAATACCTCATAATGATGAGCAATCAGTTGAACCTAAAACTACACCACCTCTTCGTAGATCTGATAGGACACGTAATATTCCAGAGAGATACGGATTTCTCGTAAGTGAATCGAATGACGTGTTACTCATAAGCGATGGCAAACCTATCAGTTATGAAGACGTTCTGAAAAGTTCAGAAAGGGACAAATGGCTTGAGGCCATGAAGTCGGAAATGGATTCCATGTACGAAAACCAAGTATGGGACTTAGTTAAACCACCTGAAGGGATTAAGCCCATAGGGTGCAAGTGGGTTTTCAAGAAGAAAACCGACATGGAAGGTAATGTTGTTACCTTTAAGGCTAGATTAGTGGTAAAAGGATATCGTCAGAAGCAAGGAATTGATTATGACGAAACCTATTCGCCAGTAGCTATGCTTAAATCCATTCGGATGCTCCTAGCCATAGCAGCTCATTATGATTATGAGATATGACAAATGGATGTGAAAACAGCTTTCCTTAACGGAAACCTGCTTGAGGATGTATACATGATACAACCTGAAAGTTTCACATCGGTTGATAAAACCAAAGTATGCAAGCTTCGACGATCCATATATGAACTGAAGCAAGCATCTAGGAGCTGGAACATCCGTTTTCATGAGACAATCAAAGAGTTTGATTTCTCACAAAATCCTGACGAACCTTGTGTGTACAAGAAGGTTAGTGGGAGTGCAGTCGTATTCCTAGTATTATATGTCGATGACATCTTACTTATAGGAAACGATATATCAGTCTTGCAGACAGTTAAAATTTGGTTGTCCAAAACTTTCTCCATGAAAGACGTGGGAGAAGCAACCTATATCCTTGGGATTAGAATCTATAGAGATAGATCAAAAAGGTTGCTTGGTCTTTCGCAGTCTACATATATAGACCGAGTGCTAAAAAGGTTTAGCATGTCAGAATCCAAGAAAGGTTACCTTCCCATCAGGCATGGGATCAACCTTTCAAAGTCTATGTGTCCGCACACAGAAGACGAGAGGATTTGCATGAACAAGATTCCCTATGCATCCGCGATAGGATCTATCATGTATGCTATGTTGTGTACTAGGCCCGATGTATCGTATGCTTTGAGCGTCACAAGCAGATACCAGTCGGATCCAGGAATGGATCATTGGGCGGATGTTAAGACAATCCTTAAGTACTTAAGAAGAACTAAGGATGTGTTCCTAATATATGGAGAAGGAGATATGGTAATACGTGGGTATACAGATGCCAGTTTCCAAACAGATAAGGATGACTCCAAATCGCAGTCTAGATACGTATTTACTTTGAATGGAGGCGCAATAAGTTGGAAGTGTTCCAAACAAGACACCGTAGCGGGTTATACCGCGGAAGCAGTTTGGATCAAGAAATTTGTCTCGAATCTTGATGAGGTTCCAACCATTGATGAAGCAATACCGGTTTATTGCGACAACAATGGAGCTATTGCACAAGCAAAGGAACCAAGGTCTCATCAACGATCCAAACACGTGCTTCGCCGCTATCATCTGATCAGAGAGATTATAAGTAGGAATGACATACAAATTGAGAAAATTCTCACTGAAAGGAATTTAGCGGATCCTTTAACTAAGGCCTTACCTCAGAGCAAGTTTGAGGGTCATGTTAGAGCCTTTGGAAAATCAAATTTAAGTGCAAAACTTGTTAAATTAGAAAAGAACCTAGATAGACTCATTAGAGGGTCCAAGGGATTGAGTGTGATACCGAAGGATCGACACATTAGAAATGATAGGTCGGGTCTAGGATATCACCCTAGAAGGTCAAATACTAGTCCAAAGTCATATTCAAGGATGCCCTATGACTATGGTAGAGGGAAGGTCAAAAATGGCAAGGAAAAGCCATTTAAAAGAGAAAGGAAGGATTTGACCAAGAAAAAGGTATATAGAGTCAAGAGAGTTATAGTTGAAAGTCAAGAAGCATCGGGGGTACACCGGTGTGGTCTTGTCTTTGTAGAAAAGTTACCTAGGGAGGTAACTAGGGCTAGGAGCTCAAGGGAGAGGTCTAAAGGTCAAAATGAGATCTATGGTCAATGGATCTCTGGAGGATTTCTCCAAGGGGATTAAGTGGACTATGGAATGTGCCAAAGGGTTTGGAAGACTAAGGTGAATCTTAATCCTAGGGAATTGGCACATTGAAGGAGATTTATGGAGAAAAAGATGAAAATAAGATTATGTTTGATAAAAATTAGGGTTTAATGTGGAAATGCCATATAACTCAGTACTAAAATTGTATTATGATTAGGTATGAGAAGATACATCAAGGAGAGGCCAAAATTAGGACTTTTGGATAAGTTTAAATAATACAATTTAGGAAGGGTTGCATTTCATGCCAATCTTGGGATCCAGAGAAGTTTTGTTTGAAAACATATTTTTCCCATGTAGACATAGGCTTAACAAATCTCTCCAAGAAATTTCAGATTTTTTGAAGATTTGTGAAATTAATTAAGCATTTCAGAAATTAGGCTGAAAAATTGAAATTCAGGTACCAGTCGACTGGTTCAGAACCAGTCGACTGGTCAAGGTGAATTCGAGACTGGGAACCTTCTGTTCGTTTTATCAATCGGCTGCCCTAGGGGGCAGTCAACTGATCCCACCTAGAAAACCTTCTATTCGTTTTCCCAGTCGACTGCCCCAGGGGTAGTCGACTGATCTGCGGGTTTTAATAAGAAACAAACCCCGCGGGGTGGCCAAAACCTAGGGGTTTGCGTGCCACCCCTACGAGTCTTCGTCTCCTCTCAACCTCTCCTTGTGATCTAAGGTACTCCCAAGCCCTAGAAATGCTTCTTTAGCCTTCTCCTACCTTGGAACTACAACTAGGGTTAGTAAAGCTTCTCCCTTCAAACCGATTTTCATCAAACTTCATCATGAAGCGATTGGGAAAAAGGTAACACTTTGTACAGTTTAGTTTTTCCCATATAAATCATGATTTGGAGCTAATTTGGCCTATTTTACTTGGTTTTTCTTGTTCTATCTTATTGTGGGATGGTATGGGTACATGCATTTGTGTGTCATATGTTAGGTTGACTTCTAAAAGATCAAGAGGTGAGGGATCATCCCAGCAAGGTTCGGTAGACCTGAATGCGCATCGATTCCGGTCTAATGAGTGACTACAAAGATTCACCGAGAATGAATTCGTATTGATGAATTGTAGATACCTCAATAGGTCTTACTTTCAAGAGAAAACCCCACAAATTGCTAAAATGATCACTCATTTTGGGATAGAGCAGTTGGTATATTGTCGGCATGACATTAATCTAGACATGTGTAAAGAATTCTATGCGAACCTCACATGCATCGATCCTAATAATGACCTCTATGAGTCCATGGTGGCAGGAGTCACCATTCCCTTCTCATCCACTTTTTTAGGCATATTTTTGGGGTGTAGGGTGTTAGTGATATGAGAGAAGTGTCCTAAGGCAATCGCCTTATGATTGTAAACATTTATCTTAAATAAATGATAATTCACTATTTGAGTATACATGCTTGTGTATTTGATTGTGATCTTAAACTCATCTACTGAATGTCCGCAATACAACTCACAGCATAAGAGAATTTGTGATGGGATCACAACTAGTGATTATCTCTAAATGTGCAAATGTGAAGTATTGAAAATATCCCTAGTCGATGAATTGATAAATACGGACACTATCAATTCTGTTGAGACTAGCATGGGTTATTCTCTAATCAGCTGATTCTCACTGGCTGGTGACATTGGGATGTCCAGAGATAAACATGGATGTTAGTTATGGGAACTAGTTCATTGGAGTGACTAGCTGTAAGACTTCATATGGAATCTATCTATAGATAGGTCAACAATGAAGTTCTTACTGTGGCTTAAGTGCGATGTTCCTTTGACTTGCGGTGTTCAAGTCGTCTTGGTCATGGAGACTTATACTTTAACATCTTAAGCAAGCATCTCCGAGGTGTGGACCCAGGATGATTGGGTATAAGCCGAAGTGCACGAAGACGTTTGAACAGCCTATAAAGGATTCACCACTCCTTGCGAGGAGATGTATACCCAGGCCTATCGTCGGATTGTTACTCAAAAACCTCTGGCCAGAGTATATCATGTTTAGAGTGCGAGTCTCTAAAATACATGAGAGTAATTAGAAATCCAAAGGACGAGAAAGACACTACTTGGGCTAGGTGTGACATAGTCAGCCTAGTGGGGACTGACACCATAGACCGTGTCCTGAACCAAGTGGGTATAAGGTGGTGAAGGGAATGGGGCACGATTCATTAGTGCTGCTGAAGGGTTTCAGAATAATTTCTTCTGAGGTCAAACCGTTGATCTTTCGATTAATTGGGGATCATGATGTACTACTAGGTGCCACTCATGATCGTTCTATAATTAGTAGATTATAGACGGCCAACATAAATCGAAAGCCTATTTAGTCACACGCACTACGAGTAATCCGAGGGATTTAAAAGGAGTTGAAAATTGGATTTTCCGATCAAGAGAAATAAGTCGAATCTGAGTTAATCAGAGGCGCAATGGAAGCTAAAAATGGCTAAGTCTTTTGAAGGCTTTTTGGGCGAATTAAATGAGTTTAATTCGTGTTGGTTCGGCTCGGTTTGGGTCGGCCAAAGAGGGTGCCAACCCTCCTTGGTTGGCCGGCCACCTAAAGGGAGAAAAACCAATTAATTTTGGTTTAATTAATAAAATAGATCTAGCGCGATTTATTTTATAAATTATGGATAAATAAATTTATATAAAGAAATTTATATAAATAAATTTATAGAAATTTATTCTTTTATGAAAGTTAAAATAATCCACAAATTGGTTTATTTTAATTTTATAAAATCAATTATGAATTGATTTTTCCATAATAAGAAAGTTTATAAATTTCTTATAAAATTTATTCCATAATAAAAGGAGAGATTAATTAGTTTTATTATAAAGTTAGTTATAATAAAACATGGTAATTCATAAGAGAATTTATAGGATAACTTTCTTATGATAACTAATTAGTTTTATTATAAAGTTAGTTATAATAAAACTTAGTTAAACGGAATAATTCATAAGAGAATTTATAGGATAAATTTCTTATGATAACTAATTAGTTTTATTATAAAGTTAGTTATAATAAAACTTGGTTTAAACGGAATAATTCATAAGAAAATTTATAGGATAAATTTCTTATGATAATTAATTAGTTTTATTATAAAGTTAGTTATGATAAAATTCATAAGAGAATTTATAGGATAAATTTCTTATGATAACTAATTGGTTTTATTATAAAGTTAGTTATAATAAAACTTGGTTTAAACGGAATAATTCATAAGTGAATTTATAGGATAAATTTCTTATGATAACTAATTCCGTTAATTGCATTAATTCTGTTAAGAGGAGACTTGGCAAGGGAGATGTTACTATATAAAGGAACCAAAGGCAAGCCCTTAATTCCAATTGAGTTGTCAAGAGAAGTAGCTCCCTATCTCCCTCTCTTTCTCTTCTCCTCTCTCTTCTCCCTTACCTTAGGGCCGGCGCCCTCTTCACCAATTAGGGTCGGCGCCCCTTCCACAAGCTAGGGCCGGCCCAACTCCTCCCATAGAAGGTGGTTGCCGTGAGCTTCAAGAAGAAGAAGAAACGAAGCAAGAAGAAGAAGAAGCGGATAGCGACTCCTCTCTTCTCGGAATTCGATTCCGTTTTCTTGGTGGTTAGTTTCCTTTTCTTCTCTTGATCTTCTTTGTTGTGCCTATAGAGAATCTAGTAGTTCTCGTCGGCATAAAACTCGTGACTTTGCGAAGTCATCCCGAAGAGAACTCGGCGTGGACGCGAATAGAGGCGAAGCTTCCAAGGGACGCTACGGTTGGATCTCGTCCCTTTCTTCGAGTTACGCGAGGTACTTGGTAAATTAGTTTACTATTCCGCAAAGTTTTATTTTATGATTATGTCAACACACCATAAGATTGCATGCTAGATACGAAGTTAAAATAATTTAGGAAATTATTTTATGCAAATTCTTCCGCTGCACGTAAAAATTTAAAATTTTACGAACTCGTATCCTTGTCGACATGCACCCGGTCCTAACATAGGGCATCTAACAATGTAGTCACATATTTCCCCAAAGTTGTTGAGCCCCTTTCTTTTCCTGATGTCACTATTGATCAGATTCACATGCATTATTTTGCACGACATCGATGCATTTCAGAGTGTATTTTTGACGCTAAGAGCATGAGTCCATTTAGACATGTCCTGTATAGAATTGTCTTAGAATGCATATTGCCCATTGTTACCAAGGGGCGGTCGAGGATTCGACTACCACACTTGGTAATGATGTACGCGCTTGAGATGAGGATAGACATTGATGTCACCCTGCATGTGTTCACATCCATTGTCCATTTTTCCCATAGTGTCAATGGGAAGATATACATGCCCTTCTGCCACGTCCTGACCGAGTTCATCGAGTCTAGGGGTATAGTCATGACTAGTGGTCAGGTACGTCACCTATCCAAGGACTATGATCAGATTGACACATGTTAGTTGTCCTTAGCAGGGATGAGAGCAGGAAGGGGGAGATAGTTTGGAGGCAGCGTCCTGAGTCCTCTAGTTCAGATGAGGAGCCTGCTGGTGGAGTCACACGAGAGGAGTTCTCCTAGCTCCGGTCTGAGGTTCACGACCTCCGGGAGGACTTTCGCGGCTTTCAGCAGCAGCAGAGGGGCTTCCAGCAGACACAGACTGTCATTCAGGAGGAGGTTCATGGCCTCACACAGTTTTGTCAGGGGTTCCAGCGCTAGCAGGATGAGATGTACGATATGATATGGTAGCTACACCTCACATATCAGGCCCCTCCTCCAGACGATGACATGTAGTAGATCTGACTTGATTTGATGGCTTGAGTGATGAGAGTGTGTTACTTAGATGTTATTTTTATCTCTCAAACTCTTTTGCATTTTTGGATTGTAATATTTCGATACTTCGGGGTTTTAGCCCTTGTGCCACCTTCATATTTATTTTCAAGTCATGTATGATACATTTGCTTATGCTTTCATGATATTTTATGAGTTTTTATGGCATGCCTTGATATTGCTTATATTATTTGGATTCATGGATTGCTATTGAATAATAAGATATGGCTTTAACTTAAAATCTTTGTTTAGGTTTTCATATTCCTTGTATAAAGTCTTACTTCATGATTAATGTTGATTGTATGATATGAGGCTTTATTGATATCATGGAATTTAAGGAGGATTGATAAGTCCATATGTATCTAGGGTTAAGAGATAAGAAGGGGAGGGTTGTTATCATATTAAGAATACATAAGAAAAAGGAGAGAATTGAGGGCAGTTATATGTGTGAAATGTTAATGAATGGAGTTGGCAAACACATGGAATTATGTATAGGATTGAAAGTTGATACAAAATGACCATTTTTGAGGAAATTGGAGTGTGTACCAATAGTCAAGAACATTTGATGTTTTTCATGGAACTATATTTTTCTAGGGTAGAGTATATCCTAATAAATATGCTTGCAAATTTTTAGATTTTTTTAGATTTTTTAGAATTTTTTAGAGGTTTCTGAAATTGGGTTGGAATTTCAGAAGTTGGTTGTATCAATCGACAGCCCAGGGGGCAGTCGATTGATGTCTCTGTGTGTGTTGAGAATAACAGAGGGGTGTCGACTGCCCCTGCCGTAAGGGCAATCGACTGGTAATTCTGTAAGTTAATTTCTGAGGGGTTTTTTCATAAATAAGTTGAGTTTTTTTTTGCACTAGGGGTAGGGTTGCTTGGGGCAATCTTTTTGATGTGTCAAAGGGAGAGAACTTGTCTGTTAGTTAGGTTGAACTTGACGTAAGAAAACTTGTGGTGTTAAGTTGGGTAGAACTTAACTTGGTGTTATGGTGTTAAGTTGGGTAGAACTTAAGTTGATGTTTTGGTGAGAATTGAAAATTGGGAGAGGGCATAGGTTAAGGGGGAGGTTGCCTCTTGTTTGCTATGCTTTAATTTTCAATTGCTATTGATATTGGTGTTTATGTTTACCTAACTTAAGCATATTGCCACACATCAAAAAGGGGGAGATTGTTGAGGCAATCGACCCAAGTATGATCTGGAGGATCATGGTTTTGATGTGTGTGGTCAATATAATTTAGTTAAGATTTGTTGTTGGACTAATATGTGTATGTGAATGTGTAGGTGTGCAGGTACACATAGACTTAGTTGGATGTCTTCAGGTGAAGGGTGGCATGGAGGCAAGCTGGAGGCTTGTGTCAGAATCCGAGGGACCATGGGCAAAGACGATGAGCCAAGTGACGCAGACTTCGAGGCATGCGTGAAGGATGGCATGGAGACAAGCTGGAGGCTTGTGTGCGCATCCGAGGGATGGGAGCCGAAGACGAAGAGGTTGTGAAGGTAACAGATCGAGACTGCAGATTGAAGAGTTGACCAGGTCGTGAGGGTCCGAGTGTGAGTGTTTGTACTCAGGAACTAAGCCTGGAGGGTTTGAGTGCGGAGAGAAATGTACTCAGGAAGGGAACCCTAGGCTTAGAAGGGGACCAGTCGACTGCTCCAGGAGCAGTCAACTGGTAATGGCTGGTGATTCGAACGTTGGCTGTAACGGTCGAATCTGAGTGGGACCAGTCGACTGCCCCAGCGGCAGTCGACTAGTAGCAGCCATTTAGTACTCGAGCTCTATTTAAAGGAGCTCGTTTAAGGCTACTGATCTTTGGCGAAATCTGCTTGGATAGAGTGGATTAGTAGCCTTTCTTGTTCAGATAGTGTCCATAGGTTGTGGAGAGATTTCTCCACCCACAAGGAGCTACGCAATCTAGCCGAAGGTGCTCCGGGGAATCATCCACCGACGGATTATGGTCGCCCACCTTATGGGCAGCCGTGGAGTAGGAATTTTATCTCCGAACCACGTAAATAGGTGTGTTCCTTGTTGTTAGTTTTGTTTTAGTTATTAGATTTCTGCTTGCGCACTAACAATTATAGGAAGATAACTGAATGTTTGCGAAAAGTGATATTCACCCCCCCCCTCTAGCAAGACAAGAACGATCTAATAGTCCTCACAAGAGTTGTCCGACTGTCGGCGCAGCATCGGCCTCACGAGCCCTTCTACCTAAGTTGATATCAGCCGATCACTCCTCCTGGCGTGACTTGACCTCGACCCTCTCTGGCCATGTGTGAACTGTAACGATCCAGAAAATTCTCTTAATATTTTCTTAAAATATTGAGCATGTCTAGATAATTTTCCGAGGGGCCCAGAAATAATTATGTAAAATTGGGCCTAGAAATCCATGTTTTCTCATTTAAATTGAGAAAAACTAGGTACTAATGAGCTTTAAAAGGGCTCCAAAAATGGGTATTAATTAGGTAAAATTAATATAAAATAGGTAAAATTAATATAAATATAAAAGAATTTTATTTAGGAATATTGGCATAATTATGGGTGATTTTAGGGGGGATTTTCGGAATTTAAGAAATAAAAATAATAAAATAAATGAAATGAAAATAAAATAAAAAAAAAGGTGCATGAGCCAAGGATTGAACCTTGGACCTCTTGTACAACCATGTAAGCCTTAACCAACTCACCTAGCAAGGAATTCTTATGAGTAATTGAAGTGGAGGATAGTTAAGAGGTAAAAGGAGGTGAAGAGTCATGGAGAGGCTCTTCATTTGCCTCCTTGATGGGTTATAATGAGAGGAGTTTTGGGAGTTACTTATTCTCTCAATCAAGTGCATTACCTCTCCTCTTCATTCCCCATTCTTGCCGAGCACCAAAGGGAGGAGTGCCTTGGAGAAAACTTCACAAGAGGTCTCATCTCTCAAGATCTCAAGTTCCTACAAGGTGACAAGGATTAGTTGTGGTCAAGAGATACCAAGTCCTCTTCCTTCTCCTCTTTCAAGGTTCGAAAAATAAAGAAAACTAAGGTAAGACTCCCTCACCTGTGGAATAATAGTTACCTATGATTTCCATGATTTTTGGCATGATATATGGGTTAGTTTCGGATTTAATGTTGAAGGGAAACAAAAATCAAGGTTCCTATGTTCAAAGGTTTCGGCCAGCATGTTTTAAAGGTCCATAATAGTGTTAAAAATCATGATAATGTTATTTGGTGTTCCCTGATGATGTTTAGAAGTTAAGTGAATTTTTGGGGATTTTTGGAGTACCCTAGGACACCCTAGGGTCTCGGCCAACATGAAAGAAGCAAAACCCAGAACCTTAAGTTCAAGGGTTTCGGCCACCATGTTTTAAATGTCTAGAAATATGTTAAAAATCATGATAATATTATTTGATGTTCCCTTATTATGTTTAGAAGTTAAGTGTAATTTCTGGGTATTTTTGGAGTACCCTAGGACACCCTAGGGTCTCGGCCAACATGAAAGAAGCAAAACCCAGAACCTTAAGTTCAAGGGTTTCGGCCACCATGTTTTAAATGTCTAGAAATATGTTAAAAATCATGATAATGTTATTTTATGTTCCCGTATGATGTTTAGAAGTTAAGTGTAATTTTTGGGGATTTTTGGAGTACCCTAGGACACCCTAGGGTCTCGGCCAACATGAAAGAAGCAAAACCCAGAACCTTAAGTTCAAGGGTTTCGGCCACCATGTTTTAAATGTCTAGAAATATGTTAAAAATCATGATAATGTTATTTGATGTTCCCTTATTATGTTTAGAAGTTAAGTGTAATTTTTGGGAATATTTGGAGTACCCTAGGACACTCTAGGGTTTCGGCCAACATGAAAGGGACAAAACCAAGGTCCCTATGTTTATGGGTTTCGGTAACCATGATTTAAATGTCTATAAACATGTTAAAAATCATGATAATGTTATTTAATGCTCCCTGATGATGTTTATAAGTTAAGTATAAATTTTGGGAATTTTTGGAGCACCCTAGAGGCCCATATGGTTCGGCCAACCCCAAGGACCCAAGGGTTAGGGTTGAGTCTTTAACTTCAAGCATATGTTTATGTGTGTTGCCATGATATAAGGATGAAGGATGGTGATTGTGTGAATTATCACATGGCCTTGGGACTCCATAAGTTTCGGCCAATAAGGGTTAATAGGATAAGAGTTAAGATTTATTCCAAGTAAGGGTCCCAATGGCCCTATGGTAAGATGTGATTTATGTTTATGAATGATATGCCATGCTTACGAATGATATGCCATGTTTATGAATGATATGCCATGTTTATGAATGATATGCCATGGTTATACATGATATGCTATGCTTATGAATGATATGCCATGTTTACGAATGATATGCCATGTTTATGAATGATATGCCATGGTTATGCATGATAAGAATGATGTTACGACAAGTATGTTATGATCATGTTCATGATAAGAATGATGCCATGATAAGTATGCTATGAATGTCTTATGAATGATGAAGCATGCAAAGTATTTTACTTTATGAATGGGCTTGTACCGGACCCAAGTATGGGTCCAAGGGATGGGCACCTTAAGAACGCCCCGGTTCTGGACTACCGGAGCTGTCCACGGTTCTGGCACTACCGGAGCTGTGCAACAGGGATGGGCTCCTTGAGAATGCCTCGGTTCGGGGACTACCGACTATGCTGTCCTTACCCTAGTAGGTCGGGGCTAGCTACCTCGGATTTACTAGGGATGCGCGCTATGATGTATGTATGTGGTACAAGCCGGGGACCCCAAATGTTATGATGATGATGTTTAAGCATTTTCAAAGTATGTTTTAAAAGTTAAGCATCCCTATGTATATGCATTCCACCCATGCATTCATACATGTTATGCATTACGTTATGATAATGATGTGTTATGCTTATGCTCCATGTTAAAAGATATAAATGAGAATGAATGATCCATGTTATGATTATGGTAAGAAGATGCTCTTATGATATCCTAGAATGTATGCCTATGTTTATGCCATATAGGTTGGTTATTATCTTATGTTTATATTTATGTCATGTCTCATGCCATGCTAGGAATGTTTATTAAGTTATGTTATGCCATGTATCATGCCATGCTTAGAATGTTTACGATGTCTATGCTTGATATGCTAGAAAGTATGCTTATGGTTGATTTACATCTTATGCTTATGTTCATGCCACATATGATGCCATGCTTAGAATGTTTAATTATGCTTATGCCTATGTTTATACTTTATGCCATGATAAGAATGTTCAATTAGATTTATGCCTATGTTTATGCTTTATGCTATGATAGAAATGCTTATGATGCTTATGTTCCATATGATTATGAATGAATGACGAATGATTTTAGTGAGTAGGAAAGAGTCTTACTAAGCCTGTGTGCTTATAGTCTTCTTTCCTTATACCGCAGATCATGCAAGGGGATAACGAGGAAGCAGCAGGAGGGCCTGAAATATGTGTGTGATGGTGACTTGGCACATGAAATCGAATGTGTTAACCGTTTATGCTAAGAACTTTATTTTCGCTACCTATATGCTCGAATAGTGACTTATGGAACTTTATGATAAGATGTCAAGTATGATATGATATGAACCTTATGGTATGATGTTAAGCATGTTATGATATGATGTTAAGTATGACGTTCATATGTTAAGTTCCATGTCATTGTATAAGGGATGGTAGTAGGGGCATGTATATGTAAGGTTTAAGTTATTCCGCTGCAGTATGATGTTACATGCCTTAAGTATGTCAGCGTAACGCCGCTTTAGGAAAAAAAAAAGCGGGCGTTACATGAACGCCTTCACCCTTTCTTTTCTCTTCTATGATCCTTTCTATTAAACCTGCATAGATGTTTACTTAACTATTTTTTTCTTCTTATTTTATATTATTCTATGCTGATAGGATGAATCATGGGATACAATTTTGCTTGTGTTTGCTAACAAACAAGACCTTCCAAACCCGATAGGGCTACGATAGGGGTTTTCTATTGAAACTGTGATGTTAAGATACACACAACGAATCCACATGAAGAGAGCAAGAATCATCATATCATCCAAATTTCTGGCCACCAACATGTTGCTCATGCCCAATGAAACAAAACAAACTCAATCTGCCCCTCTAAGCAGGGATCTGAAGCTGCCTTCTACTGGTTACAGTACTTATAAGAAGACCGTGGGTAACGATTTATCTATCGCTGAATTGATTCGTTTGATTCATGATGCTTAGTAATGGATATATGGATTGAATGATAGCTTAATGAAGTGGGGATTAATTGGCGTACACATGTATAACTCGACTAACTACGTTAACGAGGAATTGGGATAGGATTTACTGATTTTTCAGTTAAGTAATATGATGGATAATATGAAGGAGTTAGTTAATTGGTAATGGTGATAACCTCGATGTGGTGGATTAGAGTGATTGGTTAAGTATGTTGATATATGCAAACCCATCAATTAATTTATAGTTCAATTGCTTAACCATTGGTAAAAAGTTGCTTAAGGTTTTTGCTATTTTCTCCCTTATTTACTTGTTTGTGCTTCAAGATTGATTGTATATATTGTATGCTATGAATATGTGATGTTTCTAATTGTTTGTTATGTTAAGATATAGTTATATAATGTACAATTATTTTGAAGGTAGGTGTTGGCTTCTAGTGATGTCAGGCGCACATTACAGTTTTAACTTCTAAATTTGAAACCTTGTCAAAAAGTATAGCAGGATGAATATGTTTAATTTGCAGAGTTTCTTATGCCTCATTAACTTAAAAGCTTGTCTTGGGTTGTTGCAACTTCTTATCTTCTAATGAACATGATGTTAAATTATGCAGGTTTTTATGAATTCATTTGTGTGAAACCAGATTTGATGTCATTGGGTGAAATAGACTTTTAGTATAAGCTCTTGTCTCTGTTAGCTCAAGTCATTAAGAACATGTAGCAAGTTAGCTTTAGCAGGTAATTACTAGTAGATTTGCTAGTTGGTTGTTCAAGATTGATCTATGCACTCTATTTTGGTGTGGCTGCAAGTTGTAATGCGAATATGAGTAAGAGATTCACTAGAAATCTATTATATTGGTGGGAGATCTGCTAGTTAGCTTTAGCAGGTAACTGAATTGTGCTTCTAGTCAATCTTTTGATGGCTGCTAGTAATATGAAGTTAATTAAGTGCATTCTAATCCGATCCAAAAAAAAACTTTCTTATGTGACGTGAGGTGTGATATGTCTATGCTCTAAGTGGTAGTTCTTGATGCTTTATATTTAAATGATCAAAAACAAGGCAGCCTTCGTCTCATGCACTCATATCCCTTTATTTTTATGCTATATATTGTTGTTGTTGAATATAATTGTTGTTGAATTTGCTTATCATATGTGTTTTTTGTTTTCACAGACAGGAAATGATATCTTAGAAGATGCACAAGAGGAGAAATTTGATTCAACAATGCAAGTTATATTAAAATCATAAGTGTGATTCTCTATCTATTGTGGATACTATTTAGTTGTAAACTTGGGTCAGAAGTTTGTCGAATATGGATATATACTTTTTTGGTTTAATTGTTGGTAGATTATAAGTATATTGATGACATATCCATTGTAATTCGTGCATATAGGTTCTTGATCAATGAAATTTTGATGATGTCTGGACTAGTTTTATATAAAGTTTGATTAATATATAGTTTGAAATGTGTTTACTCAATATTTTTTATTTAAATAATTTATTTTTTAAATATAAGACAATAGTTTTGTAAATATATTATTGTCCGCCTCAAACAAAAGACAACGATTTTTATTTGTTGTCAAACTGTTGTTTAAATCACACAAAAATAATGGTTTAATACTATTGTTAAACTGTTGTCGACCACATTAAAAGACAACGATTTTTAACTGTTATTTTTGAGCACCCCTTTTAACAATACGGCCTTTAATAACAGTTTTTTTAGCCTACGACAACGGTGAAAACCCATTGTTAATAAGTATTTTTCTTGTAGTGTATTTAAGATATGGACCTTACACCCAAATACTCTTAGGTAATAAAGGTTGGGTATTCTTTGGTAATATAGTTCGTAAGACATTTTATTATGTCTTTTATTTATCAGTACCCTATTTTGAATCTAGCATGTGGTGTTTATCGTCTTTGCCCAGAATTGATTGGTTAAACTATATTCATTAAGCATGGTCCTAGCGGCTTCTTGAAGGGTTTTATTCTTTATTTCAACTATCCAGTTTTGTTGGGGGGTTCTTGGGCAGGAGAATTCATGAATGTAACCATTTATTTTACATAAATCATTAAATTTTTAATTTTCAAACACTCCCCCATGATCACCTCTTATTCTTTTAATTTGGGTATCTTTTTGATTTTCTATCATTTTACTCAAATTGTTAAATAATTCAAAAGTTTCATCTTTAGTTTTTAAAAATCTAACTCAAGTAAATCAAGAGTAATCATCGATAATTACTAAGCAGTATCGATTCCCGCTTAGTGACTTGGCTCCATGAGAATCAAATAGGACTAGGTGTAGGAGCTCAAGTGTGGCTTGGGTTAAGTCTGATTGGGTTGATTTGTGGGTTGATCTTGTTTGTTTACATTGTTGACATGAGTTACAGATTGTATTTTCAAAGGTTTTAATTTTTGGAATTCCCTTAACTAGTCCATTTTGAATTACTTTGGAAATTAATTTTATGTGAGTGTGACCTAGTCTCCTATGCTATAGGTTAGTTTCTTCAAGTTGGGTCAAAAGACACTTAGGTATTGACGGTAAATTAATAGTATAGATATTATTTTTCCTAACACCCTTAAGGGTTATTTCTGAGTCATGTAAGTTCTTAATAAGGTAGTCAGAGTTGGTAAAGGTGACTACATAACCAGTATCACATAACTGACTAATGCTAAGTAGGTTAAATTTAAAAATTTCAACCAATAAAACCTTTTTGATAATAAAATCAGAATTTAACTCAATATTACCTGACCCAATTACCTTAAGTGTGGCATTGTTGCCAAATGCCACTGAGCCTAGATTTTTGTACTTGATTTTAGTGAACTTCAATTTATCTCCAGTCATATGTCTGGAGCATCCACTATCCAATATCCACTGATCCAAATCATTATGTTCCTACACATAAAGTATTCTGATTTGGATCCATTTATATAGAGGTGTAAGGATAGATTGATTGACTTTCACTGCCTAGTCTGTCTCACCTAGTCTGGGTTATCAATCATGTTATTCCTATGAGTATTTTTGTGAGAGAGGTTTTCCGCTTAGAAATGTTAAGTTGAATTTATTAAGTTGAATTTTGAAAATATAAATTTTAATTTTAAAAATATTAAGTTGAATTTTAATTTTGAAAATATTAAGTTAAATTTTAATTTTGAAAATATTAAGTTAAATTTTAATTTTTAAATATTAAGTTGAATTTTAATTTTGAAAATATTAAGTTGAATTTTAATTAAAGTTATATTAAGGGTAGGATTAATTTGGTTGGTTGGGTTGGACTAGATTATTAGGTCCTGGACATATCACCCAATTCTAAGTGACAAAACAGGTTTCCTTATCTATTTTGTGAGATGTATTAATTTTATCTTGCTTTTATATTAACTCTATGATTTAATTGAAACTTGTGTTAGATTTGGGTTTAACAATTAATAAGTTGAAAATAAATTTCTATAATCGGCTTCCAGGTCTTGGCGAGACACAGAGGTCTTCTTTGGTCGTAGCCTTATTGGATCATCAACCCTTTCCTAGACAAAGCCTTTTAAAGAAATCTTATTCTCAAATTATTTATTGAGAAATCCTGGTCTAACTAGTTAAGGATTTGGCGAGGTAGCTTCGGTTAGTTCCACCTGACTAATAGGACCAAGTAGGTTACGCCTTACCCTACTTGACTTTTCAAACAAGTTTCCCTAATGTACTATCATCTTGCCCCATCCTAATACTAGGTTGTGCAAGTTTTAATTAAGTCAGATCCTTATCTAACCAATCCTAAGTCTAGGCATGGTATTTTGCTGAAAAATAAAAACACGTATCAAGCAAAAAAACAAATTTAAACAGAAGAAAACTTTATCTAATTATAAAAATGGTTTTTATATTGGCTCCCCCTGGACTAAAGCCTCGGTATGGATTAGGCAAGATGTAAATCTTGTCCTTGGGAATCCAATATTGGTTCGGTCTGGCTTGATTTGTCAAGCACAACTTCAGGACCCATGCTTGGACTCGAGCTCTACTTAGCTTTACTGTAGAGTAGTACGATCTATATCATGAGTTGGTTCAATAACCAAGTTCGGATCGGCTCAGAATTGATTTCTACTTTCCAAGAATCATGTCAAGATTCTTGAAACCCAAGGAAAATCGTTCCAAGGCAACCCTTAGTTCCTTAACTTCATTTTTCGAGGAATTCTCCTCCTCAAGTTTTTGGGCTTGAGTGGAGGTTCCTTC
Source organism: Boesenbergia rotunda (assembly GCA_024364735.1). NCBI lineage: Eukaryota > Viridiplantae > Streptophyta > Magnoliopsida > Zingiberales > Zingiberaceae > Boesenbergia > Boesenbergia rotunda. The sequence continues at coordinate 66,260 of JAGFNQ010001719.1, forward strand.
CTGAATGGGTTCAGTCAAGGGACTAGAGTAGTTGACTCCCTCTTTCAGGATTTTAACTTACTGTGGGAGGGACTCAACCATAACGTTGGCTTTGGCCAACTTACGAGATAGGTACGATATTAAATCATGCAATTAAGATTCAGGGTAGCCTCTTACCATTATTTGAGCGTCTTCCAAAATCGATAGTCTTCCAGTGCCGACGTTCTCTTCTGTTTCTGACTCCGATTCGGTGTTGAGGTTCTCCGAAGCAGTCAACGCGAGGAGGTTGGCGTGTGGTACTTCATCTTCTTCTTCAGAAGAGGATTCGTCCCATGTAGCATTGAGCGCTTTCTTCCTCCAGTTCTTCTTGTTGTCCTTCAAGCTGGGACACTCCGACTTATAGTGGCCCTTCATGTTGCACCCATAACAGGTGACTTCAGTCTTGCATTATTGGCAGGTAGACGGTTCAATTACATCATCCTTCTTCTAGTTCGCCTTCTTCTTCTTCATTTGCCCCTTGATCATCTTGTACTGACTTCGGGCCAATCGAACCAGTTTTAGATAGTTGATTCCATCGTCATCAGACTCTGAGTCGAAGTCTGACTCGGGAATTGACTGCACCTTCTTCTTTTGTTATGTAGAAGCTTTACCTACAAAAAGAGCAAACCCTTTCTCGACTATCGAGGCGTTAGTTTGTTCGTGCAGTTCTAATTCAGAGAATAATTCATCCAATTTAATATCTGAAAGATTCCTAGAATCTTTGTAAGCATCTACCATCGATGCCCACAAAGAGTTTCTTGGGAATGAGTTTAAGGTATACCTGATTAGATCATGATTTTCTACCTTGTGACCTATCGTGCGTAGACCGTTCATGATTTCTTGAATTCTTCCGTGTAGCTGAGCAGCAGTTTCACCGTCTTGCATTTTGATCGTATATGTTGGAGCAATCGGCCCTAAGATGGTCTGGTGTGACCATGGATTTTGATGATTGGGCAAAGGGTTTAAGTTAGGATTACCCTTGTATTCTTATATGCGTATGTTGAGTGTGCAGGTTGTACAGGTTACGCATATGGACTGGACTGGGCAGCCTCAGTATGATGAAGGATGGCATGGAGGCAAGCTGGAGGCTTGCGTGCGCATCTGAGGGACTTTGGAAAGCAGGGACGATGAGCTGATGGGCGCGGACATCGAGGCATGCATGAAGGATGGCAAGGAGGCAAGCTGGAGGCTTGCGTGCATCCGAGGGACGGGAGCCGAAGATGAAGAGGGCGCAAAGGCAATAGTCGAGGCTGCGGATGAGGAGTCAGTCGAGTCGTGAGGATCGAGTGTTGTGTGAATGTACTCGGAATGGGATTCAACTAGGGACCAATCGACTGCTCTGGGGGCAGTCGAGTGGTAGGTGGATGGTGAGCTGGCAAATTCGAACGTGGGAGTGTCAACGGTCGAATTTGGCTGGCACCAGTCGACTGCCCTGTGGGCAGTCGATTGGTAGCGAGAAATTAGCCCCGAGTCCTATTTAAAGAGGACTTCGTGGTGGCTGAGTTTCTTGACGAAACTTGCTTGGATAAACCGTGTTAGTAGTCTTTTGTGCCCAGATAGTGTCCGAGGTGTTGTGGCGAGGTTTCTCCACCCACAAGGAGCGACGCGGGCTAGCCGGAGGTTATCCGGGGAGTGATCCACCGAAGGATTCTTGGATTAGTCACCCGGCCGGGGTGGATACCAAGTAAATAGGTTTGTAAGCAGTGCTTTCGTTGTTTTTATTATTTATTATTATTGTTTCCGCTGCGCATACTAACAACGTAGGAAGAACAAGACGAGATTTGTATTCACCCCCCCTTCTAGCAAGGCGTATTCGATCCTAACAATTGGTATCAGAGCGGAGAACCGCTCTTGATCGGACTAACCGCCGAGGGAGCACACACTAGAGGAAAATGGAAGGAGAAGGTCCGCTAGGGGACAACATCTACACTCCGCCGGCCTACGACCATGAGGATTTCAACTATTGACGGGCGAGGATTGAGACGTGGTTCGGAATGGATTGGGCATGCCGAATCACGCTTGAAGACCCCTTCGAAGTTCCAAAGGACAAGCACGGGAAGAAGCTTCGTCCTAGATATTGGGACAAAGAGCAACAAGAACAATTTTGAAAAAATAAGAAGGTGATAGATATATTAATCAATATTTTGCCTACTAATGTGTTAAATGGTGTAGGGGAGTATCAAAGTGCATGTGAATTATGGAGTAAAGTGAAAGAGTATCATGAAAGTCCTACACATGCTCAAGAGCCCAAGGAGAGAAGTCAAAGTGGTCAAGAAGAAGAAGAAAAAAAGAAATGTCAACCTCTTCAAGTGAGGAGGGAATAAGTGAAAGATCATCAACCTCCTCAAGAGAAGAAGAGGAAGATGTCTCCATCTCAAGGATTGAGGGGGAGGAGAGACCCAATTCAATGCTGGATCAAGAAGAAGAATCTACATCATCCAAGGTTGAAGAAGTCACCCTAGCCTCCACCTCTACCTCCACCAAAGCTAAATCGAAAGAGCACATCACATGCTTTGGTTGCAACGAAAAGGGGCACTACAAGGACAAGTGCCCGAAAGGTAAAAAGGAGGTACACTCTAAACCAAATTCAATTCCTTTTAAATCTAATATTGGGTGTAGGAATGAAGAATCCCAAGAAAAGAAGAGAAAGATTCGATGCTTCACGTGTGGTGAGTTAGGGCACTACCACACCAAGTGTCCAAGGAGTAAGGAGCTCAAAAAGATGGAACACTTGAGGAGATGAGAAAAAGAAGAAAGGAGGAAGCAAAGAAGTCCACATCAAGGAGGAACTCCAAAGGTAAGGAAGGTAACTCCTAACCTTAATCCAAAATGTAATTCAATTTTAAGTTCCTCCTTACATTTTAAGAATCATGTTAATTATCCATTCATGCATGCTAATTTAAGTGAAAATTGCCTACTTGTGCATAACCATGGTTTTAGATATCATGATAGGACTAGAAATAACAAGGTAGGTCAAACCCCCAAGAAAAGCATGCATCATCACGAACCTAGGACCTTTGTACCTAAGGATTATGACACTAATCCCAAGAAGGGAAGGAATGTGCCTAGAAAGGAGGTTAGGCCTAGGAATGTCCAAGGTGGACACATGAATCCAAAGGTTAGAAATTTGGAAAGGGGAAATCAAGCCTTGAGGGCAAGGCTTGATACATTAGAAAAGGCCCTAGAAAGGTTCACAGTTGGATCTAAGGGTCTAGACATAGTGTTGGGTAGTTTGAAACCCAACTACGATAGATCGGGATTGGGATACCGGTCTAAGACCTTCAAGGCCAACAAAAAGAAGTATGCTGGGGAGGCATACAATCATGGTAAGGAGGGTAAGTCCAAGGATGGCAAGGGAATGCCATCCAAGGGTAGAAAGGGTGACTTAACCAAGGACAAGGTGTCCAAGGTTAAGAAGGTCCAATTTGTAGGCCAAGAATCACCAGTGGCACACCGGTGTTGTCTAGTATGGATTGAGTCACCTAGGGAGGTGGCTAGAACTCAGAGCTCAAGGGGAAACTCTAGGAGCCTTTGGGGTCCATGGTAAATGAATCTCAAAAGATTCTCTCCTAGGAAATTGAGTGAAATAAGCCAAAAGGGGTTGGAAGACTTGGCTAAGTCTTAATCATAGGTTTTGGCACATTTAATGTTGTTTTAGGGAGAGAATGGTCAAAATAAGGTTATATTCGAGAAAATTGAGGTTAAATGTGTGAATACCATGTAATTCAATGATAGAAATAACTCATGGTCAAGGATAAGAGGATACATTAAGAAGAAGTCGAAATTAGAACTTTTGGGATAAGTTTGAATGACACATTTTAGAGAGAGTTGAGTTTCGTACCAATATTGGGATCCGGAGTACATTTATTTGGAATCGTATTTTTCCCAAGTAGACATTGGCCCCACAAATCTCCCCACGAAATTTCATAATTTTTGGAGATTTGTAGAATTAATTAGGGATTTCTGAAATTGGGCTGGAAAATCTGAAAGTCAGGTATCAGTCGACTGCCCTGGGAGCAGTCGACTGGTAAGAGCCCAGAAACATTCTGTGAGTTTTGGGAGTCGACTGCCCCGGGGGCAGTCGACTGGTCCGTAGGCTGAAATGGAAATAGGTATATTGGACAATCAGAAATTGCAAATTTGGATTATAGGATAAGGCCTTGGATTAAAAGTCTTCGTATTCCTTGAATAAAGTATTATTCCATATCTTGAAATTCAACGAAGAATGATAAATGGGTATTTATCTAGGATTAAGAGATAAGAAGAAGGAGAGCTTTATCACATTAAGAATACCTATTGAAAGGGAGAATTGAGGACAATTCCTTGTGTAAATTGATAATGGTTAGAGTTGGAAAACACAAGGAATCATGAATTGAGGTCAAAATTGATACAAAGTGTCCATCCTTAAGGAAATTAGAGAATTGTACCAAAGTCAAGCACATTTGATAATATTAATCAAATCATATTTTTCTAGGATAGAGTATATCCTATCAAATGTGCTTGCAAACCCTTTAGAGTTTTTCCAAGTTGTTATTGAGTTCTTATTGACACTAGGGATAAGGGTGTTGTAGGGTTTTTCGGGCCGCGAAAATCGCTTTTTCGCGTCGCGGAAACCCCAAAAGCCCCAATAGAAAGGATCCGAGCGAAGAAAACCATTTCAAAATGTACGAGTGCTCGTTTACATGCTTCAAAAACCGATCTACAACCTAGATCTATTAGAGAAGAGAAGGAAACTACCTTCGATGCGTGCCCCGCAATTCCCGCTCGCTCCTTGGTTGGTGTCGGATCTCAAGGATGCAAAGTAGCAACCCTCTAGAAGTATCCACACAAGCAAGAGAGTGGAGAGGAGAGCCCAAAAGTGTGCTAGCACTCCTTGGGGTCTCGGCAAGATGAGAGGAGAGGGAGAGCAAAAAAATGAAAACAAAAACCAAGTTAGGAGAGGAATCAATCACACACCCACATATGGACTTAAGTGGCCGGCCACTTAATGGCCATTAATGACCATTAAGTGGCCGGCCACCACCTTAGGTAACCCCTATTTGAATTCAAAATTCAAATGGGGAGGTTACTTAGCCTTGATGATGATGCCAAGTCATCACTTGGTCAAGTCAAGGTGATGTGGCTTGAGTCAAGTCAAACTTGCCTCTTATGGACTTTCCATATTTAGCCAAAGTCAAACTTTGACTTCATTATTCTCCCATGATTAGATTCATCCAACACTTGGATCAAACCCGATTCCAACTCAAGTTGTCTAATTTGAGTCAAGTCAAACTTGCCTTTTATGGACTTTCCATATTTAGCCAAAGTCAAACTTTGACTTCATTATTCTCCCATGATTAGATTCATCCAACACTTGGATCAAACTCGAGTCCAACTCAAGTTGTCTAATTTGAGTCAAGTCAAACTTGCCTTTTATGGACTTTCAATATTTAGCCAAAGTCAAACTTTGACTTCAATACTCTCGGTCCATCATATGGACTTATTCTCTATCTATTGCTCTATGTGTGTGACCCTATAGGTTCTTGTAATGTTGGCAATGCCCTTAAACCTATTTAAGGACATAAGCAATGAGAGGTATCTAGCAACACATCATTGCTACCCAAATTACAAGAATGTCGAGATCCAACATCACCATTGTCACTAATAATTGTGACCATCACAATATGTGACAACGTCCTTCTGTCCTCGATATCTAGATTGATCTTTCATGAGGCATAGACCGTGTCATCCTCAAATCAATCTATATGTCTTGATTTCCAAGTAGACTCACTATAATCAAATAAGCTCAATATCTAATATTGCCTTATTTGGGCATGGTCATGCACTTAGTGGTCTTACTCTATCAAGAACGAAGATATCACTCCCGTCATATAGGAGGGATAGATCCCATCTACGTTACTCACATCCCTACGCATAATTTGTTACAAACCCAGTAATCGCCTTTATAGTCCACCCAGTTACGGGTGACGTTTGACGAAGCCAAAGTACGTAACTCCTTATGTAGGGAACTATGGTAACTTCAGGTCTAGGACTATAGTCATACTAATAGTCACATGAGAAAGTATATGACACTCATATAACGATCCATGATACTTTCTCATGGCGGGCCATTCAGTATACATTCTCTAATGTATACCCATGTGTCAACTTGATATCTCATATCCATGACTTGTGAGATCAAGTCATCATGTTGACCTACATGCTAGTCTCTATGCATTAACATTGTCCTTGAATGTTAATACTTGACTAGGAATAATTAAGAGTAGTGTTCTCTATATCTACTCACTATCGATTCAACTAATCGATTGATATAGATAAGAACCTTCTACTCAAGGACGTTATTATACTAAGTTATTTGGCACCAATACACATAAGTACAATAACCATAAGAAATGCCTTTATATATAAGAAATATATATACAAGAATATGATACAATGAGTCCAAAAAGTAATTATCATATGATTGGCTCTAGGGCTCTCACTAACAATCTCCCACTAGCACTAGTGTCAATCGCTGTAGTATCTAATACCCAATGACCTAGTGTGACCATCATGCTTCATCTGTGCCAAAGCCTTGGTCAAGGGATCTGCGACGTTAGCCTCTGTGGGTACTCTGAAAATCTTCACATCTCCTCGATCGATGATCTCTCGAATGAGATGGAATCGCCGTAGTATGTGTTTGGTCCGCTGGTGTGAGCGAGGTTCCTTAGCCTGCGCAATAGCTCCATTGTTGTCACAATAGAGCTCTACGGGATCAGATATGCTAGGAACCACCCCAAGCTCAGTGATGAACTTGCGGATCCAAACTGCCTCCTTTGCTGCCTCTGATGCAGCAATATACTCAGCTTCTGTTGTAGAATCTGCAACTGTGTCCTGCTTCGAACTCTTCCAGCTCACAGCTCCGCCATTCAAGCAAAACACGAACGCTGACTGCGATCTGTAATCATCTTGGTCGGTTTGGAAGCTGGCATCAGTGTAACCCTTTACAACTAGATGCTCATCGCCTCCAAATATCAAAAAATATTCCTTAGTCCTTCTCAAGTACTTAAGGATATTCTTGACCGCTATCCAGTGACGTTCACCTGGATCTAATTAGTATCTGCTCGTCATGCTCAAAGCATACGAGACATCAGGACGAGTACATAACATGGCGTACATGATAGATCCTATGGCTGAGGCATAAGGGATCTTGCTCATGCGGTCTCTCTCCTCTCTAGAAGAGGGACCTTGAGTCTTCGAAAGACTCACGCCATGTGACATTGGCAGATTTCCCTTCTTGGAATTCTGCATGGCAAACCGTTGCAAAACGGTATCAATGTATGTACTCTGACTTAGGCCAAGAAATCTCTTAGATCTATCTCTATAGATCTTAATGCCTAGAATGCAGGCTGCTTCACCTAAGTCCTTCATTGCGAAACATGTCCCCAACCAAGTCTTCACAGACTGTAGCGAAGGGATGTTGTTCCCAATGAGTAGTATGTCATCCACATACAAGACTAGGAAGACTACTGTGCTCCCAGTAAACATCTTGTAGACATAAGGTTCATCTTCGTTCTTGATGAAATCAAACTGTTTGATCGCATCATCGAATCGAAGATTCCAGCTCCGAGAAGCTTGCTTTAGACCATAAATGGCCCTATGCAGCTTGCATACTCTGCCAGTATGCTGTGGATCTACAAAACCCTCAGGCTGTGTCATGTACACATCCTCGAGGAGGTTTCCATTCAGAAACGCTG
>JAGFNQ010001719.1:75687-162086 GCA_024364735.1 Boesenbergia rotunda
TACCATGGAATTAGTTTATGATTAATATAGTTGGAGTCAGAGGTCAATCCTTAGTTTTGGTTGTTGGACACATCCAAGCCTGACTAAACGGTTGAATGAGCTCCAACCATATTAAAACTATTTCTTGATTAATGGGTCAGCCTTAAGCTTGGAGCATCGATTTGTTGTGCCACAGCCAAGGTCGATGTAAAGAGAGGTGCAGTTGGGTGCTATGTATATTGTTGCGTACTTGTTAATGAGTTAACAACCCAATGATTTATGCAAACATTCAATTAGTTGATAGCATAATGTGATAGTTACATATATGTAATATGTAATCGGTATAATTACCTACCTTCATAGCTAAGAATAACTTGATGGCCCAGCCATGGTTGTTCTTATCTATGGTTGGATATCAACCTATTTGGAGATGTTCCTACGATCTCCCGAATTGATAAAAAGGGTTATTCAATTCGAAAAATAAATAGGATTTAATTAATGTATATTGATGCATTCTTTATCATTCTCATCACATAACCTCAATTTGTATTTCTAGGATAATCACCTGATCATGTCTTCTCTGAATTTGCGTTCCATTTTGGACACCAATAAGTTAACTAAGGACAAAAGGATTGAAAAGGCACCAAAAGGCACTTGCCATCACTGTGCGGCAAGGAGGGCCACTAGCGAAGAAACTGCAAAGTTTATCTTGAGTCCTTGAAGAAGAAGGCATCTGATGCCCCATCCTCTTCAGGCATCTTCGTTATTGAATGTCACTCTATTTCCTCGTACACCTGGGTACTTGATACTGGGTGTAGCTCACATATATGTAATGACATACAGGGGCTAAGGAATAGAAGAAGACTCGTCAAGGGAGAAGCGAATTTACGAGTTGGAAATGGAGCAAAGATTGCTGCTATTGCCATCGGAACATATTTGCTAAAGCTCCCTACTGGACTTGTCTTAGAATTGGATAATTGTTATATTGTTCCCTTATTAATAAAGAACATTGTATCTATTTGATGCTTGAATGAAAAGTGTTACCATTTAACTTTTAGTAACAATTGTTGTTACATAACTTTAAATGGTGTTCTTTATGGGACCGGAACTTTATGCAATGGTATCTACACGTTATATTTATCCGGTGATTTTCAATATCGAAGTTAGCAACAAACGTGCTCGAATAGATAATCAAAGAGACTCCTATACGTGACATTGTCGTCTTGGCCATGTAAGCAAGAAACGCATGACCAAATTACACCGATGTGGAATTCTGGAATCATTTGAAACTGGTTTATTTGATACATGCGAATCATGCTTAAAAGGCAAGATGACCAAATTACCCTTTTCCGAAAAGGTAATCCAGTGGGAGAATTGCTTGGTCTAATACATACTGATGTATGTGGACCAATGTCAACTCTTGCACAAGGAGGCTATAGCTACTTCATCACCTTTATCGATGATCACTCACGATTCGGGTACGTGTTCTTGATGAAACACAAATCTGAAGCTTTTGAGAAATTCAAAGAGTTTAGAAGTGAAGTAGACAAACAGCTTGGCAAAAGTATTAAGATACTTCGATCCGATCGGGGTGGTGAATACTTAAGTCAAGAGTTTCAAGATTATCTTAGGGACAATGGGATATTGTCTCAATGGACTCCGCCATATACACCACAGCATAATGGTGTATCTGAGAGGCGTAACCGAACCTTGATGGACATGGTTAGATCTATGATGAATCATGCAACTCTTCCAAAATCCTTTTGGGGCTATGCACTTAAGATAGCTGTTTACTTGCTAAACAGAGTCCCGACCAAGGTAGTCTCTACTACTCTATATGAGACGTGGAATAGTAAGAAACTTCATTTATCTCACCTAAAGATATGGGGTTGTCCTGCTTATGTGAAGCGGACTGTATCAGACAAATTGGATGCTAAGTCTGATAAATATCTATTTATTGGATACCCCAAGGAAACGAAAGGTTACCAATTCTATCATCCCTTGGAACAAAAGGTGTTTGTTTCAAGGCATGCTGTATTTCTAGAAAAAGAATTTCTTTTACAAGAAAATAGTGGGAATAGCATTAAACTTGAAGAAGTTCAAGGAACTCCAATAGACATTACAGAGACACCTAGTCTAGACCCACAACCAATAACTCATAATGATGAGCTATCAGTTGAACCTAAAACAACACCACTTCTTCGTAGGTCTGATAGGACACGCAATATTCCAGAGAGATATGGATTTCTCATAAGTGAATCGAACGACGTGTTACTCATTAGCGATGACGAACCTATCAGTTATGAAGATGTTCTGAAAAATTCAGAAAGGGATAAATGGCTTGAAGCCATGAAGTCGAAAATGGATTCCATGTACGAAAATCAAGTATGGGACTTGGTTAACCCGCCTGAAGGGATTAAGCCCATAGGGTGCAAGTGGGTTTTCAAGAAGAAAACCGACATGGAAGGTAATGTTGTTACCTTTAAGGCTAGATTAGTGGCAAAAGGATATCGTCAGAAATAAGGAATTGATTATGACGAAACCTATTCGCTAGTAGCTATGCTTAAATCCATTCGGATGCTCCTGGCCATAGCAGCTCATTATGATTATGAGATATGGCAAATGGATGTGAAAACAACTTTCCTTAATGGAAACCTGCTTGAGGATGTATAAATGATACAACCTGAAGGTTTCACATCGGTTGATAAAACCAAAGTATGCAAGCTTCGACGATCCATATATGGACTAAAGCAAGCATCCAGGAGCTGGAACATCCGTTTTGATGAGACAATCAAAGAGTTTGATTTCTCACAAAATCCTGACGAACCTTGTGTGTACAAGAAGGTTAGTGGGAGTGCAGTCGTATTCCTAGTGTTATATGTCGATGACATATTACTTATAGGAAACGATATATCAGTCTTACAGTCAGTTAAAATTTGGTTGTCCAAAACTTTCTCCATGATAGACCTAGGAGAAGCAACCTATATCCTTGGGATTAGAATCTATAGAGATAGATCAAAACAATTGCTTGGTCTTTCGCAGTCTACATATATAGACCGAGTGCTAAAAGGGTTTAGCATGTTGGAATCCAAGAAAGGTTACCTTCCCATCAGGCATGGGATCAACCTTTCGAAGTCTATGTGTCCACGCACAAAGGACGTGAGGATTTGCATGAATAAGATTCCTTATGCATCCGCGATAGGATCTATCATGTATGTTATGTTATGTACTAGGTTCGATGTATCGTATGCTCTGAGCGTCACAACCAGATACCAGTCTGATCTAGGAATCGATCATTGGGCGGCTGTAAAGACAATCCTCAAGTACTTAAGAAAAACTAAGGATGTGTTCCTAGTATATGGAGAAGGTGATATGATAATACGTGGGTATACAGATGCCAGTTTCCAGACAGATAAGGATGACTCCAAATCTCAGTCTGGATACGTATTTATTTTGAATAGAGGCGTAATAAGTTGGAAGAGTTCCAAGCAAGACACCGTAGCGGATTCTACCACGGAAGGGGAATATATTGCAGCTTCGGATGCAACAAAGGAAGTAGTCTGGATCAAGAAGTTCATCTCAGAACTTGGTGTGGTTCCAACCATTGATGAAGCAATACCGATTTATTGTGACAACAATAGAGCTATTACACAAGCAAAGGAACCAAGGTCTCATCAGCGATCCAAACATGTGCTTCGCCGCTATCATCTGATTAGAGAGATTATAAATAGGAATGATATACAAATTGAGAAAATTCCCACTGAAAGGAATTTAGCGGATCCTTTAACTAAGGCCTTGCCTCAAAGCAAGTTTGAGGGTCATGTTAGAGCCTGTGGTATTGGATACCGTAGCGATTGGCATTAGGCCAAGTGGGAGTTTGTTAGTGATATGAGAAAAGTGTCCTAAGGCAATCGCCTAATGATTGTAATCATTTATTTTAATAAATGAATATTCACTATTTGAGTATACATGTTTATGTATTTGATTGAGATCTTAAACTCATTTACTGAATATCCACAATACAATTCACAGCATGAGAGAATTTGTCACGAATTCATAACTAGTGATTATCTCTACATGTACAATTGTGAAGTATTGAAATTGTCCCTAGTCGATGAATTGATAAATACGGACACTATCAATTCTGTTACGCGGAGCTTCCAAGGGACGCTTACGGTTGGATCTCATCCCTTTCTTCGAGTTACGCGAGGTAACAAGTAAATTAGTTTACGTTTTTGCAAAATTTTAAATATATGATCATATCTACACAAGATAAGGTTGCATGCTTAGATGTGTGGTTAAATAATTTAAGAAATTATTTATGCTAAACCTTCCGCTGCACGTAACTAATTTTAAAATTACGAACTCGCATCCATGTCAACATGCACCCGGTCCCAACACTGGGCACCTAGCGAAGGGCTACTAGGAGTCTAAGACCTAGCGAAGACTGCTAGGCACCAAGCGAAGGACTGCTTGGTACCGAAGACCTGGCGAAGGATTGCTAGGCACCAGGCGAAGGACTGCTTGGTAACGAAGACCTAGCGAAGGGCTACTAGGCACCTGGTGAAGGATTGCTAGGGAATGAAGTCTTGGCCCAAGGGACTAGGCAACTTAGCTGAGCGATGACTAAGGACAGGAGTAGAGACGGGTCAGGGTTTGAGCGTCTCGAGGTCTGGAAGTATCGGAAGCTAAGCAAAAGTCCACCCGAAGGACTGGGTGGCAATCGTCTCCTGAAAGGAGTAGGTGAAAGGCTAGTTCTCGGGGATGGAAACTTGTGTCGGTTCGACCTAGGGTTTCGTGGAGATCCGAAGTCCGAACCAAATCCTTAAGGTTAATATTATATGTATATGTGCTTTGTGGTTGTGTATCTTGTAGGTACCAAGATTGAAAGACAAAGCAGGCGCTGGAGGCCTTGAAGAAGGTGCCCCTAGCAGTGGGGGCACCCCCATTCATCCAGGGCGTCCCCAATGATGGGGGCGCCCAAGCTAAAGAAGAAAAGGTGCAGTAAAGTGTTGAAGGCAGAATAGGTGTCAAGCGGGCGCCCGGAGCGTCCGGGGCGCCCGGGTTCAAAGTTGTATTTGCATTTTCGAGTCTGAAACACAGATAAGCCCTCATGAGGGCGCCCTGAAGTCCGGGGCGCCCTGGTCAAAGGTTTTGTCAGCTGCGGAGAGGTCGACGCGGGGATAAGGTTTGACCGGGTATATCGGGGTGCCCCCAACGTCCAGGGCGCCCGTATGAAGCCTATATAAGGGGCTTCGACCCCTCTGCTTCAAACACAACTGCCAAGTGTCATTCTGATCATTCTGACCGACGACAATGCGCTAAAGACGAGGCTCTACAACCGGGAGGCTCCAGGAGGAAGTGCGCGGCACTTCGGAGTTCCAGATCGGCCAAGCTTCAACTTTGTTTTGTTCGGTTTGCATTTAATTTCCCGTACTTAAATTTCTGTACTTGTGCTTATACTTGTACACTGTAAGACGGGTTTTCTCTGCCTCTGGAAATTCCAGAAAGGAGACCAATAGTGGACTCACGCCGAGTACATAGGCCTTGGACGTACTGACCCTGGGGGGTTGGGAACCAAGTAAATAAATCCCGCTGTGTCCCTGTGTATTGCTTTTATTTTGTTTATTTACTTTTCCGCTGTGCTACTAACGTTCTAAGTTCAGAACGATCCGAGTTTTTCTACGAAGTTTCCGCGAGAATTTTTCACGGTCGATATTCACCCCCCTCTATCGACGGCACCGGTCCAACACCTGCTTCGGTATTCCCCACTGTGCCCCCTGCAGTATCTGCTTCTATAGGTGGCGTTGTGGACCGAGCCCAGATTCCGATGCTGGTGGAGTCCGTAAAGGGTCGGTTCACGTTATTCCATGGAGGACCAGATCCGGCCGTAGCCCGAGCTTGGATCAGGACATTAGAGAGCACCTTCCAATATGTGACATGCTCGGATTGGGAGAAGGCCGAGCTGGCCATTTATCATCTGCGACATTAGGCGTATACTTGCTGGACTACGCAGCAGACTATCATCGGTGAGCAGTACATCACATGGGACACCTTCAGAGAGGCATTTGTGGCGAGGTACCTTCCAGCGGCATTTCGTATGGCGAGGCGACAGGAGTTTCTAAATCTCCAGCAGGTAGATAGATCTGTACTAGAGTATGAGGCGGAGTTTAACCGCCTAGCAGAGTACTGTTCTCATATGGTTGCTGATGACATAGAGAGGATGACGCAGTTTCACCAGGGTCTAGCATCGTACATTCAGGTTCGTATGTTAGGATTTGTTCCTACATCATATCGTAGTATGTGATTGCTTTATGAGATTGTACTTTTGAGTCCTATGTTGGACTGTGTGTGGTTTTGCTGCGTTCCTACCCCTGGCAGCTCAGGTAAGTTGGTGTTTTGGATTTATGAGTATATTGTCATATATATATTGTTATTCTGTTTGGATTTGAGGCCTGAGGCCCATTTAAACTGCGTGGTGATGTTATATATGTTGTATGTATGTGTAAATTGTCCGCTGGACAGGGGAGGTGTTGTCCGATTTTCTATTAGATCAGCGGCTCCTAGGTCTTGGGGTGTGACACCCGAGAGGCCTCGGGCGCCCCTGTGCGAATGAGTCAACTTGCTCGAAGCTAAGTTCACACTCACTTGGCTACCAGATTCAAGGAACTTTAGTACTTATCCCGGATGTCTAGGGTTCGAATTTGGGAAAGGCAAAAAACCCACCTTCGGGTGTGGGAAGACCGTAGGGCACGTCCTAGAGAGCCGCCTGATGGGGCTAGAGGAGTCGTGTCGCTATAATAAAAGGTGCCTTTTTATTGTAATGACCCGGCCCGTCGACCCGACCCCTCGGCCCCTTGGGCGACCAAATTCCATTTTTTGGCCACCCAACAACCTCGCCCCTTTGGTCGTCGACCGTCGACCATCGTTACTCACAAGAACTTCCCACTCCTGGCCAGTGGATTTTTTCCTTCCTTAGGATTCGAACTCTAGACCTCCAGGCTAAGTACTAGAGTTTATGAATCTTAATAGCCAAGTGAGCGCTCACTTGGCTATCAGGATTCATAAACTCTAGTACTTAGCCTGGAGGTCTAGAGTTCGAATCCTGAAGAAGGCAAAAATCCACTGGCCAGGGGTGGGAAGTTCTTGTGAGTAACGACGGTCGACGGTCGACGGTCGACGGTCGACGACCAAAGGGGCGAGGTTGTTGGGCCGCCAAAAAATGGAATTTGGCCGCTCAAGGGGCCGAGGGGTCGGGTCGACGGACCAGGTCATTACACATATAGTCCCTAGTCAGTCTCAGGTATTTCAGTATATGCTTTACCGTAGTCCAATGTCCCTGTCCAGGGTTACTCTGATATTTGCTAATCATGCCCACGGTAAAACAGATATCTGGTCTCGTACACAACATACCATACATGAGGCTTCCTACAGCCGATGCATAAGGAACTGCCTTCATTTCCTCTATCTCCTTTGATGTTTTCAGACACATCTCCTTAGATAGAGGAACTCCATGCCTGAAAGGTAGAAAACCTTTCTTGGAGTTTTTCATGCTAAAACGAGCCAAGACAGTGTCTATGTATGAAGCTTGGGATAAGCACAACATCCTTTTCTAGCGATCCCTTATGACCTTGATCCCAAGGATGTGTCCCGCTTCTCCTAAGTCCTTCATATTGAACTGTTTAGACAACTATACCCTTACGTTTGACAACACTTTGACATTGTTACCAATGAGCAAAATGTCATTTACGTAAAGTACAAGAAACATCACTACGTTTTCGTCACATCTCTTATATACAAATGATTCATCCGGACTTTGAATAAATCCATATGACTGGATTACTTCATCAAAGCGGATGTTCCAAGATCGTGAAGCTTGTTTCAATCCATAAATGGATCGATTAAGCTTACATACTAGATACTCTTTGCCCTTCGCAATGAACCTTTCTAGTTGCTTTATGTAGATGGTCTCCTCAAGACTTCCGTTAAGGAAAGATGTCTTAACGTCCATCTATCATATCTTATAGTCCATATGAGCGGCAATAGAGAAGAGAATCCGAATAAACTTAAGCATGACTACCGGCGAAAATATTTTCTCATAATCGATACCCTCTTTCTGAGTATACCCTTTCGCAACAAGCCTAACTTTGAAAGTCTCAACCTTCCCATCTGATCCTCTCTTTCTCTTGTAGATCCACTTGCATCCAATGACTTTTACACCATTGGGTGGTTCTACTAGCTCTCAGACGTGATTAGAATTTATAGATTCTATCTCAGAATTGATTGCCCTTTGCCAAGAATCCTCATCCTTATCTTGGAGGGCTTATCATAGGTTCAGGGATCCGGTTCATGTTCACTAGAGACAAAATCCGAAGATGATAGGAATACAATAGAAGATCAAGAGGTAAATCAAGAGGTATAATCTTGGTTTTCATTCTTGTTTAATTGTATTTTGCTTTTCATGGATCCCGAAGATAAACACAAGAACTGGCGATCCAATCTTCATCTTCTATTCTGCTGCTATTTGATAAAGGAGATTGATTGCATTATCAACAAGTTTGATCAAGCGATCTCTCAATCGAAAAGCATGAAGATGAAAAAGGTCGTTCGGGAAGTTTTTCCCTATCCGGATTAATTCTAATCAATAGAATTCTAATCCGGGGATATAGGGAGGAATCCCGACGAAATCCAACAATTGGGAGTTCTGTCAGAAGTCCCACCAACGAATATGTCCTTTTGTTCATGTTGTAGTTTAGGCGGAACTTCTCAAAACTCTTTGGTAGCGTTTGGAGAATGATATCGACCTGGGTTCCCCATCGATTTCAGCTCCAAGGACTTCCATCTTATTTAAATGAGTCATCATCTTGAGGACATGATCCCTCACGGGTATCCCCTCAGCCATGGTGGTCGTCATCAAGTTCCTTATAGCCTCTTGCCTAGCAGCCCGATTTTGGTGTCCGAAGAGTTCCTTGAGATTAAGCATCATGTCATAGGCAGTAGCAAAGGCCTGATATTGATGTTGCAGTACATTTGACATGGAAGCCAAAATATAACACCGCGTCATCTCATCTGCCTTTACCCACTTCCTATAACTCTCTTTTTCCTCTTCACTAGAATCATCTCTAGGCTTAGCGGGACATATCTCAAAGAATACAAATTTGTACTCCTCAGCAGTCAAGACAATATCCAAATTTCTTTTTCAATCAATATAATTTGGTCCTGTAAGTTTATTTTCTTTTAAAATAACAGCAAGGGGATTGAAAGCCATTTTGAAAAACCTGAGAATCACATTGGTCAAAACATTAGAATTTAAAATAATATTGATTCCTCAAACAATAAAATTTTAAATTCACCAACACCTCAATACACCATGAATTTCGTATGCCACGATAGTGTGGATGTATACTAATTCAAACATTTGTAAGAGAAGGTTTTACCCATTAATTTTATTATCTTGTCAACCTTACTTTTTAACAAATAAAATTAATAGTTGGTTTATCTTTGGTCATACAAATAATAGCAGTCACATCGATGGGGAGGATACTATTAATTGCATCTAAGTATACATTACTTAATACTAAGTCCATTATCTAGGATTATGTCCTTTCTGATGGGGAAGATCATACGCTCCTAAATAATTTCCTAAAATCATCCATAAGGAAGTTTGAACTAGTGACCCGCAAAACAAACTCATCCAATGTGGAGGAAGATACTCAGAGCCAACATGCAAGTTTGTTTGCATCACTTTTCAAACTAGTAATCGAGGTCAAAGGACTCAAAGATTCTCTCTCTCCCACTTAGTAATTTAAAACGAGAAATTTTTACAAGCATGCACAACAAGTATATTAAACAGCAAGCAATAAACATGAAAAATCAAATTTTCAACTATTATGGCTTTGTAGATTCCGATGTTCTCCAATACGCCTCCAGTCTTGTTGCCACCTCGTCTCCTCCTTCTTTAGCCGCACAAGCAAGGGACTCGAGCTGAGAAAAAAAAATTAAATTTTAATTTATATCTACCAATCCTATACTCCACAAAAGAGTGTACATAAAATCTAGATCGAAATAAATTAAAACTAAGCGGCTAACATTGCCGTATTTAATTACAATTAAATACAAATGACCTCGTTAATCCCGAGGATTCAAATAAATACAATCACACAACATATCATACACAATCACACAACCATAATAGTTGGATCTCATGTCTGCAACCAAAAACTTAGCCTATTGCACATCCTACTATTATCTGGCATAAATCATATATGAAAAGCACGAAAGTAATCGAATCCAAAACACACAAAACCGGAAACCATGGCTCTGATACCAATTGTTAGATTCCGTTGGGATTCCTCCCTATATTCCCAGATTAAAAATTCTATTGATTAGAACTAATTCGGATAGGGGAAACTTCCCGAACAAGCTTTTCATCTTCATGCTTTTCGATTGAGTGATTGCTCAAACAAACTTATTGTTCAAGCAATCTAACTCCTTTATCGATTAGCAGCGGAATAGAAGATGAAGATTGGATTGTCGGTTCTTGTGTTTGTTTCGGGATCCAAGAGAAAAATAAAATACAATTAACATACAATGAAATCCAAGATTATACCTCTTGATTTACCTCTTGATCTTCTATTGTATTTCTATCCTCTTCTTGGGTGTCGTGTGGGCGACGATCTTCCAAGAAACAAAGCCACCAAAAGCCCTCTTCTTCTTTCTTTCTTCCTTGTGCCACCTTCCTCTTGTTCTTGTTGTCGCACGCCCAAAGGAAGAAGAAGTGACTTCTTCCTTTGCTTGTTGGTGCAGCAAGCCACCAAGGAGAAGAGAAGAAGAGAAGAGGAAGAAGAAAGGTGATCACCTTTCTCCCTAAAACCTAGCCGACCCCCTCCTTTGTGTTTTTGCCGGCGCCGCACACCACAAGAGAGAGGGAGAGAATTAGAGGCTTAGGGCTATTGGTTTCATGACTTATGAGGGTATTTATAGGCTACAATAAGGACCATGAGGAGGAGTTGATTTTGGTCTCCTAACGGATCCTCAACCTGACCCGCTAATAATAACCCGCTCCACTAATGGGTTATTATTGAACTACCGCACCAACCCCATAATAGAATATGGGCTCCACCTTATTATGTGCACATTATCTCCCCGTGTTTAAGATATCGCATGATGATTAATTAATTAAATTATTGACAATTTTATTAATTAATATCTAACTCCAATAGTAGTACCACTCAACTTTATTATCATGTCGGACCAAGTCCACCTACAGGATTTACATGATAATCCTTATGAGCTCCTCAAGGGGACATCATTATCCTAAATAATTAGGACACAGTTTCCTTCTATAATCAATGACACACCATATAAATAATATTATTTCTTAATTTACCGGGTCTATTGATTTAATGAATAAATCTCACCATTGGTAAATTAAAGAAATAAATATTAATACATGTGTCTATTATTATATCGGTATTAAGAGCATGTATATCCATAATAACCTGAGGTCTTGTTCGATTATATAGTCACTATAAATCGAATAACCTCAAAATGGTCCTGCTCAATACACACAAAGTGCACTAGTGTAATTCTATAGTCAAGATAGACTAATACCAAATTACACTACAACCATTCCAATAGTTTGCCCAAATCCATCTTGGTTGTGAACCACTACTTATACTTTACAAGAAATTGATAATATGATCTTCTGTGTAACACACACACCATATTATCTACAATGTAAAGTAACAGACAACAACATATATAACAAATATAAAATGCAAACATATGATCACTGTGATTCTTATTCCAAAATAGATGTTTATACAAAAGCTAGGCTTATAGTATACATCCTAACAAGGCCATGAAAATGCGAGGCTTGTTTCGAAGACTAAATCAACCACATGTGCTTCAAAATCTTCGATTGAGGAAGATTGAACTTGGTAATTAATGCATTTTAGTAGATGTAATGTAATGAGTTTTGAGACTTTCTTGGTAGAGTGGTGTTTTGAGACTTTGTTGGTGTTGTGTACTTTCTTGTAACTTCATGATATGTAATAAGGATCTTGAGACTTTGTGATGCATACTATTTTCTAATCTTTTTTTATCTTCAATGGGGGAGGATAGACCATAAACTATTTCAATTATTTCATACCATTTCAAGAAAGTAAAACTAGCTAGTTTCTTTTATTCATATATACACACAGAACATGAACCACATTTGCCACATTAAACAAGAAGCAAACTCCCAACATCCATGAGGTGATTATTTATTCTCTCAAACATATAGAGAACTAAGTATGTAGAATGACCAAAACAAATGAATCATGAATGTGAAGCATTACGATGAACAATTCCAAAATTGATAATCAAAGTAGTGCTCTTATGATCCATATACCATGTTTCTGGAGAATGCTTGAAGATCATTCATAACATAAGTAGTAGTCGTTTGGAATTTAAACTCATAATAACTTTTATTCTCCAAAGTAATATAAAACAGGAGCACATATGTTTACCTTGATACATCAATCAACTTTCATTACAACGTAAAATAAACTACTTAGCATCATCTCTAACGTAGAGAGATTTACACCATAAAAAAATTATTTAGCATCATCTCCAACACGAAGAGATTTCAATTGTTGTTCTATATCCTCAAATATCCTTACAACCTTTAAACAATGGTTATGATGATCATTTGCTAACTCTAACTGTACATCCATATGTTTGATAACATCTTAAATTGGTTGGGTTTACTAGAACTCAAAGCAGTAGTTAAGCTTGATCTAGGAGTTCAGCTTTGTAACGACCCGGAAAATTTTCTCAATATTTCCTTTAAAATATTGATCATGTCTAGATAGTGTTAGAGGAACCTAGAGATACTAGTATGAAGTTTAGCCTAGTTTAGCATGGTTTTCCTATTTAAATTGAGAAGTTAAGTACTAATGAGCCTTATATGGGCTCCAAAAATGGGTTTTAATTAGGTAGAATTTAATATAAATCTAAAAGGATTTTAATTAGGAATATTATCATGATTATGGGTGAGTTTTAGGGAATTTTCAAAAATAAGGAAAAAAAGAAAATAAAAATAAAGTGCATGCACCAAGGATTGAACCTTGGACCTAGTCTACCATCATGCATGTGCTAACCAATTCACCAAGCAAGGGAGTGCTATGAGGGAATGAAGTGGATTTTAGTTAAGGCTTAGGAAAATGAAGAGTCATCAAGAGAAGAGACACCATGACTCTTCACTTACCCTCCTTAATGTAGTATAAAGGAATGAGGGAGGTGGCATGGGAGTTACTTTTCTTCCTTCATCTACAAGCCACTCTTCTTTCTCCTCCTTCCTCCCTCTAGCCGAAACCCACAAGTGGGGTTTTCCCTTGGAAAATCTCCACAAGAAGGCCTCATCTTCAAGATCTAAAGGTTTCACAAGGCTACAAGGGCTAGGGGTGACCTAAGGTCTAAGAAGTTCTTTTGGTTCTCTATATTCAAGGTGAAAAATCAAGAAACCCCAAGGTAAGACTCCCTCACCTGTGGTATGATAGTTCCCCTTGATGTTTATCATATTATGAAGTTTCGTTTAGGTTTTATGTTGAGGAAAAAACCATGATCTTGGCCCTTGAACTTTCGGCCACCATGTTTTTGGGTTCAAAAATGATGTTAAAAATATCTCTCATGTTTTCTAATGTATTCTCATGATGAATATAGAATAGAAGATAATTTTGGGAAATTTGTAGGGTACCCTAAGACCCTTTAGGGTTTGGGACCTTCACCATGATTCCATGGTTAGGATTGGATCTAAACCTTCAAGTATGTATCTTGTGTATCTTCATGATACAAGAGAGGTTGAGGGTGATTTATGTGAATTTTCACAAGGCTTTATAACCCTAAAGGTTTCGGCCAAGAAGGGTCCTAGGGCAAGGAGTTAAGGTTTGCTTCAAGTATGGGTTCCAAAGGCCCCTATGGTATGGTATGGTTGGTGTTTAATGTTTGATTGGGAATTTTATGGAATTTTTCCATGCACCCATGGCCTTGTAAGGTTTCGGCCAACCCTAAGAAGTAGGGCTAAAGGTTAGGGTTAACCCTAATCATGAGCTCTAATGGCTTCCTATGGCCTTATAGGTAATGTATAGTTGTTTCTTTTCCTTATGCTACCTTACATGTTATTTGAATGATGGAACCCTTCCTTGCAAGTTTCGGCCAAGCAATGTAAATAGGATTTAGGTGGAGTTAGGGTTTGAAGGATGATGGTTTATGGCTCATTATGATGTATATATATAGGTTCAAGCATGTGGTAGAAATTATGTTACCTATAACCCTAACCTTAGGTACTATGTTACATGTTTGTATGTTCATGTTAGATGCCATGCTTAATAGGGTTTATTCATGAATGTCTTATGTTCTATGCCATACACTTAGATATTATGAAACAGGTTTATAGAAGTCCCACCTATGCATGCTTGTGATAGATACTATACTTATGTATGAAATGCAATACTTACCTTATGTATCATGATCATGCAAGCTCTATGGAATAGGATGATGGTCTAAGTAGACATGTCATGTTTAATGAATATAATGCAATGCTTACCTTATATGCCATGATCATGCAAGCACTATGAACAAGAATGATATTTTATGTAAGCATGTCATGTTTATGAATGAAGTTAATGCAAGCACTATGAACAAGAATGATGTTTTATGTAAGCATGTCATGTTTATGAATAAAGATGCATGCCATGTTTTATGAATGAAGATAATGCTCATGCCTTTAAGGCATCATGATGCTATGCATTAAGTATGAACAATGGAAGGTCAAGTATGCTCTATGTCATGCTTCATGTAACAAAGCTATGCTATGTCTAAGTATGCTATGAATGTCTTATGAATGATGAATCATGTAAAGTTATTTTACTTTATGAATGGGCTTGTACCGAACCGAAGTATGGGTCCAAGGGATGGGCACCTTAAGAACGCCCCGGTTCTGGACTACCGACTATGCTGTCCACGGTTCTGGGACTACCGAAGCTGTCCAACAGGGATGGGCACCTTAAGAACGCCCCGGTTCTAGGACTACCGTAGCTGTCCTTACCCTAGTAGGTCGAGACTAGCTACCTCGTATTTACTTAGGGATGCGTGCATATGATGTATGTATGTGGTACAAGCCGGGGACCCCAATGATGTTATGATTATGTTTAAGTATTTAAAAGAAAGTATGATTTTAAATTAAGCATCCTTATGTATATGCATTCAACTCATGCATTCATTCATGCTATGCATTATGCCATAATAGTGAATATTATGCTTATGTTTATGTTAAGAATATGCCCATGTGTTACGTTAAGAATTATGCCATGATAGCAAATGTATGCTCATGTTTATGTTAAGTGTATACCCATGGTTAAGTTAGGAATTATACTTATGTTATATGTTAAGAATTATGTCATGACAGCAAAGGTTATGCTTATGTTAGGTTAAGAACATGCCCCTGGTTTATGTTAAAAATTCATGCTATGTATTATGCCTAGTAAGTGTACTTTATGTTTACATTCATGCCATGTGACATGCCAAGTTAAGTATAATTTATGCTCATGTTTTATGCTAAGAACTATATCATGCTGAACGATGTTACATGTTTAGGTTCTATGTTAGTCACCAAGTCATGTTAATGTTTCATGTGCTTATGTTAAAATGACGAATGGTTTAGTGAGTAGGAAAGAGTCTTACTAAGCCTATGTGCTTATAGTTTTATTTCCTCATACCACAGATCAAGCGAGAGGACAATAAGGAAGCAGCAGGAGGGGCAAGAATGTGTGTGTGTGGTAGTGACTTGGCCAAGGAAATACATAATTACAAGTTTTATGCTAATTTTATGATGGTGTTGTCTAAACAACTTACACTTGCTACTTGTGTGCTTGATGGATGACTATGTGACTTTATGATATGATGTTAAGTATGATGTTAAAATGATAAGTTCCCATGTCACCAAGTTAGCAAGGATAGTTAAGTGCATGTATGTGTAAGTTTAAGTTATTCCGCTGCCTTACAATGCTCACATGCCCTAAGTATGTTAGCGTAACGCCGCTTTATGAAAAAAAAAAGCGGGCGTTACAGGTTGGTATCAGAGCAGTTGCCATCTCACTACACACAAATCAAGCCTCTTTCCTGCCGCTTCCAAGTAAGTACTTTTGTGTATATCTTATGTTCTTTTATGATTCTAGAATATGCGAATATGGATGATACCTATGTTCTAAAATATGCAAATATGGACGATAATTTATCTCCTTTTATGAATCAAATACTTTAGAGTAGATATAGGGGTAGGAAAAAAAACTGATATTGGTCATACTTGTCTTTGGTGAAGAAAGCATGGCTAGAAGACAGAGTAACCGACTTAACGAGACAACTCCATCGCCTGACCTGATGCAATTAGTGACCCAGCTCCAGCGTCAAGTTACTGAGCAGCAGCACACCATCAATACCTTGATGAATCAGCAAGAAAATTCTACTACTCCCCCAGTGAACCAGACTGCTATACCCGTCGCGCCCACAGTTACGCAAAACCCCCCGACAGGCTCGACCACTGTAGCACGGCAAGAGGCTTATCTGATCCAGTGGTTGAGGCTGAAACCGGAAAATTTCTCGGGTATTGGCGAACCATGGGACGCCCAAGCGTGGTTCAAGACAGTGGAAAGTACAATGGATCTGCTAGACTGGCCGGAGCATGAGAAGATCAAGTGTGCATCATTCTACCTTTCTGGGGATGTCAGAATGTGGTGGGAAAGGGTCAAGGCCAAAAGACAGGTGAACCAGATGACGTGGACAGACTTTGAGTCGGAGTTCTTCGAAGAATTCTTCAATATGCGTGTCACAAATAGACATTACGACGAGTTCACGGAGTTTCGACAGGGTGTCCTCTCGGTCGATGAAGCCGTGAAGAAATTCAACCGATTGGCTCGTCTATGCCCCGAGCTGGTCCGCACTGAGAAAGAAAGAGTCTGACTGATGCTCAGGATGCTGCGGCCCGAAATAGCTCTGAACGTAGCCGGCGGAGTTAACAGACCGCAGACCGCCGAGGAGTTGTTTAGTAGCGCCCTACTCACTAAGCACTATCTAAACAATATTAATCAGCAACGGAAGGCGCTAAATGAAAGAGGGCAAAAACCCCAGAGTGCCAATACTACCGGGAGGGGAGACCAAAGTGGCAAACGAAAGTCATGGAACAACCCCTAAGGGGGCCCAGCAAATAAACAGGCCAAGCCTTTCTCGTGCGCGACATGCGGAAAAAGGCACCCTGGGGAATGCCGTAAAGGTACGAACCGGTGTTTCACCTGTGGAGTGGAAGGGCATATGGCGGCTTACTGTCCTACCAAGAACCAGGCCCCTCCCCAACAACTTGTCCAGTACCAAGGTGCTCCGGCGAAACTACACTATATGCAAGCTGAGCTGGAAGGTACCCCGATGCTGGAGGCCCCACCAACTATGACGAATGCCAGGGTTTTCACGATTACCAAGGAGGATATTGTGGAAGCTTCTACGGTTGTCACAGGTCAGATACTCATTTTCAGTCAGTACGCTACTGTATTATTTGATACTGGGGAAACGCACTCGTTCATTTCTGTGCCATACGTCAAGAAGATAGATATGTCTCCGCAAGTATTAGACTGCAAGTTCTTAACGACCCTGCCTTCAGGAGAAGCAATGACATCCACTCACATGCTGCGTGCGGTGCCGATCGGAATCGCAGAAAGGGAACTCTACTGCGATCTGATAGTACTCGATATGCAAGATTATGACGTTATCATGGGAATGGACTTCCTGGGCAAATACGGTGCTTCTATCGAGTGTCGTAAGCGAAAGGTGGTCTTTCGACCCGAGGCAGATTCTATGTTTGAATTCGTTGGAGAGCCAAGGAAAAGAACTCGGAAATTCTTATCAACTCTCCAAGCACAGAAGATGTTAGACAAGGGATATACTGGGTTGCTAGCATATGTGGTGGACGCCAGTCAAATGAAGAACCAGAAGTTGGAAGATGTCAGGGTGGTATGTGATTACCCAGAGGTATTCCCAGATGAATTACCGGGATTAGCTCCTGAAAGAGAAGTGGAATTCGAGATTGAATTGGTTCCTGGTACTAACCCGATCTCCAAGGCACCTTACCGTATAGCGCCAGTTGAATTAAAGGAGCTTCAAGAACAGCTACAGGAGTTGCTCGATAAGGGTTTTATTCGCCCTAGTCATTCCCCGTGGGGAGCTCCGGTGCTGTTTGTGAAGAAGAAAGACGGATCTATGTGAATGTGCATAGATTATCGAGCGCTGAACAACGTGACGATCAAGAACAGGTATCCCCTTCCGAGGATAGATGACCTGTTTGACCAATTAAAGGGAGCCACTGTTTTCTCGAAAATTAATCTGAGGTCTGGTTATCATCAAGTTAGAGTAAAACAGGAGGATATTCCGAAGACGGCCTTCCGAACAAGATACGGGCATTTTGAATTCGTTGTTATGCCCTTCGGCGTGACAAATGCTCCTGCTATGTTTATGGACCTCATGAATCGGGTATTCTCGTCTTTCCTCGACAAATTTGTGATCGTCTTCATCGACGATATCCTTATTTATTCGAGGACCCAGGAAGAGCACGCCGAGCACCTGAAGATAGTATTACAAATTCTTCGGGAAAAGCAGCTGTACGCGAAATTCTCCAAATGTGAGTTCTGGCTCGATCAAGTGGGCTTTCTGGGCCATATAGTTTCCAAAGACGGGGTTATGGTAGACCCAACGAAGATTGAAGCTGTGAATAATTGGGGCCGGCCGAAGAACGACCATGAAATCAGAAGCTTTCTCGGGCTGGCGGGCTATTATCGAAAATTTGTGGAGGACTTCGCGAGAGTTGCAGCTCCTCTAACGGCTCTCACTCGGAAAGATAAAAAGTATGAGTGGACAGAGAACTACGAAAGGAGTTTCTTGGAGCTAAAAAGGAGACTTACCAGTGCCCCAATTCTTACCCTTCCGGAAAGTAATCAGAACTTTGATATGTACAGTGATGCCTCCAAATTAGGACTTGGAGCTGTACTTATGCAGAGTGGTAAGGTTATTGCTTATGCTTCTAGGCAACTCAAGGAACATGAACAGAACTACCCCACTCACGATCTAGAATTGGCCGCGGTGGTCTTCGCTCTTAAGATATGGAGACACTATCTGTATGGAGCACAGTGTAAGATTTATACAGACCACCAGAGTCTGCGATACTTCTTCACCCAGAAAGACTTGAATATGCGACAACGCCGATGGCTTGAGCTGGTGAAGGACTATGACTGCGAGATCTTCTACCATCCAGGGAAGGCAAACAAAGTGGCCGATGCACTCAGCCGGAAGTCAAGTGTCACTTTGATGTCCATATCTATATTATCCCGGCCACTCAAAAGAGAAATTATTGGTTTTGGAGTCGAGATCATCTCCGGACGGCTTTCCACTATGACACTGACACCGAAGCTGTTCGAGGACATATTGGAAAAACAAAGGGGTGATCCGAGTCTTCAGAGAATCAAGCAAGAAATTCTAGTAGGGAAGGGCGATGGTTTTCGTATCGCCGACGGAGGAGTACTGTACCTTAGGGATCGTCTATGTATCCCTGATGATCTGGAGCTGCGGAGAGAAATATTAGCGGAAGCTCACGGAACCTCTTATTCGATGCATCCAGGATCCACCAAAATGTATCAAGACCTGAAGGAGAAATTCTGGTGGTCCGGTATGAAGAAGGATGTGGCTCAGCATGTGAGTACTTGCCTAACTTGTCAACGAGTTAAAGCAGAACACCAGCGACCCGGAGGAGTTTTGCAACCACTTCCAATTCCGTAATGGAAATGGGAAGATATCTCTATGGATTTCATTTCAGGACTTCCCAAGACTACGAACGGATATGACGCAATATGGGTAATAGTGGACAGGTTGACGAAGTCTGCTCACTTCTTAGCAATCAAGATGACTTATTCGATTGAGCAATTAGCTCAATTATATGCTAAGGAGATAATCAGACTTCATGGAGTTCCCAAAACTATCATCTCGAATAGTGATGGTCGTTTTACCTCACATTTTTGGGAGTGTGTCCAGAAGTCTCTTGGCACTAACTGCGGTTCAGTACCGCTTTTCACCCTCAGACTGACGGGCAAACTGAGCGAGTGAATCAAGTATTGGAAGATATGTTGAGAGCTTGTGCTCTAGATTTTAAGGGCAGTTGGTGTCGATATCTATGTTTAGCGGAATTCGCATACAATAATAGCTACCAAGCTACTATCGGAATGACGCCTTATGAAGCTTTGTACGGGAGGAGATGCAGGTCTCCGATCTGTTGGTACGAAGGTGGTGAAAAGAAGGAGATGGGACTCACAACGGATGTCATAGACAGCACCACCCGAGCTATACAGAGCATTCGACAACGGATAGAAACTGCTCAGAGCCGACAGAAGAGTTATGCAGATGTCCGGCGTAGACCACTAGAATTTGAGGTTGGAGATTTAGTATTCCTCAAGGTGGCTCCTATGAAAGGGATAACGAGATTTGGTAAGAAAGGAAAACTAAGTCCGCATTATGTGGGGCCATACCCGATTCTGAAAAGAGTTGGCAAGGTGGCATATGAACTAGAGCTGCCTCAAGAGATGTCGGCTATCCATAACGTGTTTCATGTATCGTTGCTCAAGAAGTGTATCCTAAACACAGATCAGGTGATTGAGCCACAAGCAGTACAAGTTCAGGAGGATCTAAGTTTTGAAAGTCGACCTATCCAGATCCTGGATCGGGAAGTCAAGAAGCTAAGGAACAAGGAAGTACCTTTGGTCAAGGTCCTATGGCAAAGTCAACGGTTCGAGGAAGCTACCTGGGAACGCGAGGATGAAATGAGACGCAAGTACCCGGAGCTATTCTAAGTTCGAGGATGAACTTTCACGAGGTATGGGGGATTGTAACGACCCGAAAAATTTTCTCAATATTTCCTTTAAAATATTGATCATGTCTAGATAGTGTTCGAGGAACCTAGAGATACTAGTATGAAGTTTAGCCTAGTTTAGCATGGTTTTCCTATTTAAATTGAGAAGTTAAGTACTAATGAGTCTTATATGGGCTCCAAAAATGAGTTTTAATTAGGTAGAATTTAATATAAATCTAAAATGATTTTAATTAGGAATATTAGCATGATTATGGGTGAGTTTTAGGGAATTTTCGAAAATAAGGAAAAAAATAAAATAAAAATAAAGTGCATGCACCAAGGATTGAACCTTGGACCTAGTCTACCATCATGCATGTGTTAACCAATTCACCTAGCAAGGGAGTGCAATGAGGGAATGAAGTGGATTTTAGTTAAGGCTTAGGAAAATGAAGAGTCATCAAGAGAAGAGACACCATGACTCTTCACTTACCCTCCTTAATGTAGTATAAAGGAATGAGGGAGGTGGCATGAGAGTTACTTTTCTTCCTTCATCTACAAGCCACTCTTCTTCCTCCTCCTTCCTCCCTCTAGCCGAAACCCACAAGTGGGGTTTTCCCTTGGAAAAGCTCCACAAGAAGGCCTCATCTTCAAGATCTAAAGGTTTCACAAGGCTACAAGGGCTAGGGGTGACCTAAGGTCTAAGATGTTCTGTTGGTTCTCTATATTCAAGGTGAAAAATCAAGAAAACCCAAGGTAAGACTCCCTCACCTGTGGTATGATAGTTCCCCTTGATGTTTATCATATTATGAAGTTTCGTTTAGGTTTTATGTTGAGGAAAAAACCATGATCTTGGCCCTTGAACTTTCGGCCACCATGTTTTTGGGTTCAAAAATGATGTTAAAAATATCTCTCATGTTTTCTAATGTATTCTCATGATGAATATAGAATAGAAGATAATTTTGGGAAATTTGTAGGGTACCCTAAGACCCTTTAGGGTTTGGGACCTTCACCATGATTCCATGGTTAGGATTGGATCTAAACCTTCAAGTATGTATCTTGTGTATCTTCATGATACAAGAGAGGTTGAGGGTGATTTATGTGAATTTTCACAAGGCTTTATAACCCTAAAGGTTTCGGCCAAGAAGGGTCCTAGGGCAAGGAGTTAAGGTTTGCTTCAAGTATGGGTTCCAAAGGCCCCTATGGTATGGTATGGTTGGTGTTTAATGTTTGATTGGGAATTTTATGAAATTTTTCCATGCACCCATGGCCTTGTAAGGTTTCGGCCAACCCTAAGAAGTAGGGCTAAAGGTTAGGGTTAACCCTAATCATGAGCTCTAATGGCTTCCTATGGCCTTATAGATAATGTATAGTTGTTTCTTTACCTTATGCTACCTTACATGTTATTTGAATGATGGAACCCTTCCTTGCAAGTTTCGGCCAAGCAATGTAAATAGGATTTAGGTGGAGTTAGGGTTTGAAGGATGATGGTTTATGGCTCATTATGATGTATATATATAGGTTCAAGCATGTGGTAGAAATTATGTTACCTATAACCCTAACCTTAGGTACTATATTACATGTTTGTATGTTCATGTTAGATGTCATGCTTAATAGGGTTTATTCATGAATGTCTTATGTTCTATGTCATGCACTTAGATAATATGTAACAGGTTTATAGAAGTCCCACCTATGCATGCTTGTGATAGATACTATACTTATGTATGAAATGCAATGCTTACCTTATGCATCATGATCATGCAAGCTCTATGGAATAGGATGATGGTCTAAGTAGACATTATAATTAATAAATATAATGCAATGCTTACCTTATATGCTATGATCATGCAAGCACTATGAACAAGAATGATATTTTATGTAAGCATGTCATGTTTATGAATGAAGTTAATGCAAGCACTATGAACAAGAATGATGTTTTATGTAAGCATGTCATGTTTATGAATAAAGATGCATGCCATGTTTTATGAATGAAGATAATGCTCATGCCTTTAAGGCATCATGATGCTATGCATTAAGTATGAACAATGGAAGGTCAAGTATGCTCTATGTCATGCTTCAGTAACAAAGCTATGCTATGTCTAAGTATGTTATGAATGTCTTATGAATGATGAAGCATGTAAAGTTATTTTACTTTATGAATGGGCTTGTACCGGACCGAAGTATGGGTCCAAGGGATGGGCACCTTAAGAACGCCCCGGTTCTGGACTACCGACTATGCTGTCCACGGTTCTGGGACTACCGAAGCTGTCCAACAGGGATGGGCACCTTAAGAACGCCCCGGTTCTAGGACTACCGTAGCTGTCCTTACCCTAGTAGGTCGAAACTAGCTACCTCGTATTTACTTAGGGTGCGCGCATATGATGTATGTATGTGGTACAAGCCGGGGACCCCAATGATGTTATGATTATGTTTAAGTATTTAAAAGAAAGTATGATTTTAAATTAAGCATCCTTATGTATATGCATTCAACTCATGCATTCATTCATGCTATGCATTATGCCATGATAGCGAATATTATGCTTATGTTTATGTTAAGAATATGCCCATGTGTTACGTTAAGAATTATGCCATGATAGCAAATGTATGCTCATGTTTATGTTAAGTGTATACCCATGGTTAAGTTAGGAATTATACTTATGTTATATGTTAAGAATTATGTCATGATAGCAAAGGTTATGCTTATGTTAGGTTAAGAACATGCCCCTAGTTTATGTTAAAAATTCATGTCATGTATTATGCCTAGTAAGTGTACTTTATGTTTACATTCATGCCATGTGACATGCCAAGTTAAGTATAATTTATGCTCATGTTTTATGCTAAGAACTATGTCATGTTGAACGATGTTACATGTTTAGGTTCTATGTTAGTCACCAAGTCATGTTAATGTTTCATGTGCTTATGTTAAAATGACGAATGGTTTAGTGAGTAGGAAAGAGTCTTACTAAGCCTATGTGCTTATAGTTTTATTTCTTCATACCGCAGATCAAGCGAGAGGACAATAAGGAAGCAGCAGGAGGGGTAAGAATGTGTGTGTGTGGTAGTGACTTGGCCAAGTAAATACATAATTACAAGTTTTATGCTAATTTTATGATGGTGTTGTCTAAACAACTTACACTTGCTACTTGTGTGCTTGATGGATGACTATGTGACTTTATGATATGATGTTAAGTATGATGTTAAAATGATAAGTTCCCATGTCACCAAGTTAGCAAGGATAGTTAGGTGCATGTATGTGTAAGTTTAAGTTATTCTGCTGCCTTACGATGCTCACATGCCCTAAGTATGTTAGCGTAACGCCGCTTTATGAAAAAAAAAAAAATGGGCGTTACAAGCTTGAAGGTTTCTTTTTGACATGAGTAAAGGTAGTGGTTTGTTTCCCTTTGTTCGCAGCAAATATTAATACTGCTTCCTCACTAGTTTTATAGGACTTATGTACAACTCCACTAAATTTGTTAACTTGCATATGTGTTTCCTCCCAAGTGATATAAATGCCAAAGTTTTGTCCAACAAATACAACCTATGTCTTGCCTTATAGTTACAACTAAATTTTCCAAAATTATTTCCAAAATACAATAAATAATCAAAAACATAAATTGAAATAAAATAACTCACCATTTCCAAATTCATTTACTCCTCTTCCTTCTTCTCCTTGGTTTTAATGATCACGATTTATTTTCTAATCTGCTTGTTAACCCGTTAGATCTAATTCTACACTCTAAACTTATCGGTGTGTGTTCATGGTTCAATCTAAGGATGAAGATATATAATAAAAAATAAGTAATGCAAGGTGTAGCTTTTCTTGTGAGTTCAAGGGAACATGAAAATAAGTGAAGTATAAGGACAAACTACAAAACCCATGACATTGTTGTAGCATAGCATCAAGTGGAGAGGTCAGAGGTAGACTTACCCACGGGTCGGGTCCAGCCTAGACCCGGCCTGGGTCAACAGGCCGGGTGGCCTGTTGACCCGGGTCGCCAGGCTAAACTAGAACCGGCCCGGCAGGATGCTGGGCCGGTTCCGGTTCGAGGGGGAGGAAAACTGCCAAACCGACGGTTTAAACCGTCAGTTCCAACGGCTCCGAACCGTCAAGCCTTTGGGGGTATTTTTTTGATTTTTTTCAACGGTTGAGATCATTTGACCGTTTTTTGATCAATGGCTATGATTTAGTAACCGTTATGATCCAAACTCTATAAATAGGGAGTTCATTTCATCATTTTCACATATATCTTCTCTTCTCTCAATCACTCATTCTCAAGTCTCAACTTCATATTCTCTACGCGTTCTTCATCTTTCGACAATAATGGAAGGTGGTCACTAGAGCTGTCAAACGGGTCAACCCGTGGCGGGGCGGGTTGGCCCATGGCGGGCCGACCATTTGGCGGGGCGGGGTGGGTCGACCCGTCATCTAGGCGGGTTGGAAAATCCCCAACCCAACCCAATCCAAGGCGGGCCGTGGGTTAGGCGGGCCAACCCGCGGGCCTATCAAAATATTTTTAAAAAATTAAATTTTTTTTTAAAATTTCATATATTTAGATTTCATTAATCAAATATATTATGAAATATATTTTTTAAATATAAATGGATACAAACGAGTACTCATGTGATGAAAAATATTATTTTTTATTTCAAAATAATAACAAAGAAACATAATAAATTATCATAAAACTTAACTAACATGTAATTCTCAACCCGCGGGTCAACCCAAGCCCGTCGCGGGCCGACCCGTGTGGGTCGCGGGCCTAGGCGGGTTGGCCCACGGCGGGCTTGGGTTGCTTAAATTCTAACCCAACCCGCTTAAATTGATTGGCGGGGCGGGCCAACCCGACGGGCCCAACCCAAATTGACAGCTCTAGTGGTCACGGAGCTTCATCATCTCAATCTTGGAGGGGAAAAGAAATAGCGTACGAGGATCCCAACATTCAAATTCAATCCACCGATGATGTGATCGAGGCTCAGCCCCAACACCTTCCGATACCCGAAACACAAGAAAGTACTGATACAATTACTTCTAAGGTTCGGAAAAATCCTCTTTTAAAATCTTCTATTTTCACTAAATATTTTGAGAAGGTCGCACTTCCGTCGGGAGAATTGCGTGCAAAATGTAAGCATTGCAATGCTTTCTATAAATTCCAAGCCGACGATGGCTATGGGTCATTAAAATAATATGTAGAAACGAAGCACCCGACGAAATATGGACTTGACCACTCTCAAACACAATTATCAAGATTTTCTAGTAGTAGTAGTACTGATTCTAGTTTATTTTTATATTCGGATAATAAATTAAGAGAATCATTAGCTAAATTTGTTTCCGTAGAACATCTTTCTTTTAGTTTTGGATCTAAATGCACATTTGAAGATTTTTGTAAAGAATCTCTTAATCCAGCTGCTAAACGTATTCCTAGGACTACACTTACTCGTACAATTAAAAGATTAGTAAAACAAGGAAAAAAGAAATTAATTGATGAATTTAGTAAATTAAATAATAAAATTTCTTTATGTTCCGATATTTGGAGTGATCATTGACAAACTCATTCTTAGATGGGCGTGACTTGTCATTGGATTGATAACTCTTGGATCCTCCAAAAAAGATTATTAGCTTATAGAGTTTTTGATGAATCACATACTGCTCATAACATTGCACAATTATTATGTTTAATTTTAGAAGAATATGGATTAACTCATAAAATATTTTCAATATCATTAGATAATGCTAGTTCTAATACCGCTTCTATAAATGAACTAAAATTTGTTTGTCAACCTGTTGTTGGTGGTTTATTTTTTTCATATTCGTTGTGTATGTCATGTTTTAAATTTATGTGTTCAAGATGGATTAAAACTTTTAGAAAATTATATTCAACCAATTAGAATCACAATTTCATATTTATAGTTGCATCC
This sequence comes from Boesenbergia rotunda, assembly GCA_024364735.1. Taxonomy (NCBI): domain Eukaryota; kingdom Viridiplantae; phylum Streptophyta; class Magnoliopsida; order Zingiberales; family Zingiberaceae; genus Boesenbergia; species Boesenbergia rotunda. Next base: position 102,503 of record JAGFNQ010001719.1, read on the forward strand.
ATCTATGATGAAACAATGGGGTAGATTTTGTAAAGCTAATGGAATAAGACCTAAAAACTTTTCACGTGATGTTCCAACACGTTGGAATTCAACATATCAATTATTACAAGATTCATTTCAATATAAAGATTTATTATGTTTATTTTTTACACAAAATAGTAATACTGATATATATTTATTTTCACAACAATGGAATATTTGTAGTAATATTTGTGAAATTTTAAAAGTAATTAATGATGCAACTGAACAACTTTCCGGTGTTTATTATCCCACTGCTCATTTAGTTTTAGTGAATTTTTCTAGTATAGTATTAATATTAAATGAACATATCAATAATGAAACTTTAACTTTTTGCATATTAGCTATGAAAACTAAATGAGAAAAATATTTTTATTTTATTTCTAAAATTTATTTAATTACATTTATTTTAGATCCTATATTTAAATTAGAAGTTTTATAAAAAAAATGTTAACTTTATATTATGACGCTTTAATTCCTATTAAAGATTCTTCTTCTCTGGATCCAGTTAATATTATATATAATATTAGAAATTATTTATATAATCTTTATAATCAATATTATATTAAATATGGAATACAAACTAATATTTCTGAAACACAACAACCTACTACTACTAATTTAAAACTTACAAAAGCATAACTTTTATTAAAAGAACGGAGAAACGTCCACGAGGATCCTCAAGTTCTACTTAGGAACTTGAGAATTATTTTACGATTTCTTTTGATTTTAATGAAGCAGATAGCGAAGATTTTGATATCTTGAAGTGGTGGTCATAGAAGGCTCAAAGCTTTTCTATTCTGTCCGTGATCGCAAAAGAAATTTTAACTTGTCCAGTGTTAACTATTGCTGTGGAGCCGACGTTCAGTGCCGGCGGCAACATATTGTTGGGGCAATCGGCCCTGAGATGATCTGGAGGATCATGATATTTTGATGTGTGGGCAACATGGTCAAGTTAGGGTTTGTGCTATTCTCACATGTGTACATGAGTGTGCAGGTGTGCAGGTATGCATGGACTTGGTTGACGTCTTCAGGTGAAGGATGGCATGGAGGTAAGCTGGAGGCTTACATGCGCATCCAAGGGACCATTGATAGCAGAGATGATGAGCCGAGGGACGCAGACTTCGAAGCGTACGTGAAGGGTGGCATGGAGGCAAGCTGGAGGCTTGCGTGTGCATCTGAGGGACGAGGGCCAAAGATAGAGAGGGCGTGAAGGCAACAGTCAAAACTGCTAGTGAAGAGTCAACTAGGTTGAGAGTGGCTGAGTATGAGTGCATATACTCAGGGGTTAAGTCGGGAGGGTTTGAGTGCGGAGAGATTTGTACTCGGAGAGAAACCCTAGGCTTAGGTCTCGGACCAGTCGACTGCCCTTGGGGCAGTCGACTGGTGCCAACTGGAACAGCTGGCCAGAATTTGAACGTTATGCTGTAACGGTCGAATCTGAGTGGGACCAGTTGACTGGCATTTGGGCAGTCGACTGGTAGCGGCTATTTCAGATTCGAGCCCTATTTAAAGGGGCTCGTTTCCTACCTTGTTTCTTGACGAAACTTGCTTGGATAGGGCAAGTTAGTAGTCTTATGTGCTCAGTAGCTTGCAAAGGGTTGTGGAGAGGTTTCTCCACCCACAAGGAGCGACACGTTTCTAGCCGGAGGTTATCCGGGGAGTGATCCACCGAAGGATTGTTGGATTAGTCACCCGGCCGGGGTGGATACCAACTAAATCTGGTATTGTTAGCATTGTTATTTATTTTGCATATTATTTCCGCTGCGCTAACATCTATGTAGAGATCAAACGATCCGAGAAAGTACATTCACCCCCCTTCTGCACGCCTACATCGATCTTTCAGTTGGTATCAGAGCGAGTACCGCTCTTGATCGGACTAACCGCCGAGGGAGCACTTGCTAGAGGAAAAGGGGTCATGGAAGACAAATTTGGTGACGACATCAACTCACCACCATCGTACGAGCATGAAAATTTTGATTATTGGAAAGATAAAATGAAGATGTGGCTCGGGATGGATTGGGGTTGTAGAATGATCATTGAAGACCCGTTTGAAATCCCCAAGGACAAGCATGGCAAAAAGCTTCGGCCTAGATATTGGACAAGTGAACAACAAGAACAAGCTCGGGCCAATGAGAAGGTAACAAACATTTTGATTAATATATTGCCTAATCATATTTTAAGTGGTATAGGGAAATATTCAAATGCATGCGAATTGTGGAATAAGTTGGAAGAACTTCACAAGAACCCTTCACAAGCTAAAGTAGTCGAAGCATCTAAAGAAGTAAGTTCAATGGTCCAAGATGACCAAAATGAGAAATTGCCCATGTCATCAAGTGAGGAGGAATTAGTATCAAGGGTTGAGGGGGAGGAGAGATCCTCATCCTCACAAGAGCAAGAGACGACTTCCACCTCCACCAAAGCTAAGTCAAAAGAGCATATCATATGTTTTAGTTGCAACAAAAAGGGGCACTACAAGGATAAGTGTCCCCTAAGTAAAAAGGAGGTAATTTCTAAGCCCAAGTCCATCCAAATTAAATTTAATATGGGTTGTAGGAATAAGGAAAGTCAAAACAAAAGAAAGAAAATTCGGTGTTTCACATGCGGGGAGCTCGGGCACTATCATACAAGATGTCCAAGAAGTGGAGAGCTCAAGAAGATGGAGCACCTTAGGAAATGGGAAAAAGAAGAAAGGAAGAGGAGCATTCATCAAGGGGGAGCACCAAGGGTAAGGAAGGTATCCTCTATCTCTACTTATGCTTCAAGATCTTTTATGAATACTCAAAATGTGTGCATGAATGATAAAATTGATAACAATTGCTTGTCTATGCGTGTTTTTTATTTTAAATATCATGATAGAAATGGAAACAATTTTGTATGCCAAAACACCAACAATTCTATGGTTCATAATAAGTCTAGAAACTTTAGGAATAAGGATAAAGACATAAGCTCTAAGAAAGGGAGAAATATGCCTCGGAAAATAGATGGACCTAGAAATGATCAAATTAAGTTTAGTGATTCTAAGGTTAGGAAGTTAGAAAAGGAAAATCAAGGGTTGAGAGCAAAACTTGATCAATTGGAAAGAAACCTAGGTAGAGTCACTCAGGGGCCCAAGAGATTGAACATGATATCAAGGGACCAAAATCGTAAGAATGGTAGGCCGGGTTTAAAATACTATTCTAAGAGGGCTAGTGGTGATAAAGTATTGTATTCAAGAATGCCCTATAACTATGGTAAAGAGAAGGTCAAAGATGGCAAGGAAAAGACACTTAAAGTAAAAGAAAAGAAATTGACCAAAGCAAAGGTCTATAAGGTTAAGAGAGTGATAATGGAAGGTCAAGAAGCACCGGAAAAGCACCGGTGTGGTCTTGCCTTTGTGGAAGAGTTACCTAGGGAGGTAACTAGGGCTAGGAGCTCTAGGAAGAGCTTTAGAAGCCAAAACGGGTTCCATGGTCAATGGATCTCAGGCGGTTTCCTTCTAGGATATTGAAAAGGGCTATAGGGTGTGCCAAGAGGTTTAACAGGCCTAGGTTAGTCTTAATCTTGTAAATTGGCACACTAAAGGGGAAATTATAAAGAAAAAGATGAAATTGGGATGTTAATTAAGACAAGTAGGTATTAATGCCCAAATACCATGTAACTTGATGTCATGAAGCGATTATGAATGAATATAAGAAGAAGCATCAAGGCACGATCAAAATTAGAACTCTTGCAAAAGGTCTCATGACACCTTTTAGAGAAATTTTGAAGTTTGTATCAATCTCAAGATTTGGGATAATTTTAACTGAAATTATATTTTTCCTAAGTAAATATAGGATCCACAAATGTCCTCGCAAGATTTCAGAATTTTTGGGAATTTGTGGAATTAGTTAGGCATTTCTGAAATTCGGGCTGAAATTCTGGAATTCAGATTATCAGAGGCCAGTCGACTGGCTTATAGCCAGTCGACTGGCAAAACCCACAGAATGTAATTACGGTGTTGCCCAGTCAACTGCCCCAGGGGCAGTCGACTGGGACGCGGGTTTTATAAAAGAAAAGGCGCGCCGTGGAGAACCAAACCTAGGGTTTTGGTTGATCTCTCCCGGCGATTTTCACCTCCTTTCAACTCCTCTTGTGTCCTAAGCTCCTCCTAAGCTCCAAAACTCTTTCCTAAGGCCTTCCCTAACTCTGATCTACCTCTAGGGTTAGTAGAAAACTCCTCTTCAAGTCAACCCACGCGAGTTCCAAATCGCAAAATGCAAAGGGCGAAAAGGTATGACGTTTAAGGTTTATTTCTCCATTTGGGCTTCGTATTGACACTAATATGATGATTTTTGTGTTTCCTTTGCTATCTTCTATTTTGGGGGGGTCACTTTGGTATGCATACATATGTTTGGTGTATTAGGGCTGTGTCTAAACGATCTAGGGGTGAGGGGTCATCTCGACCAGGTCCCCAAGGCCTAGAAGAGTCTAGGTTTAGAAGTTTGGAATGCAAAAAGCGATTCAAGGAGAACGAATTTGTTCAACTACCCTGTCGATATCTCAATAAAGGATACTTTGAGGAGAAGGGGCCTCACATTATTGAGATGACTACACATTTCGGCATAGAACAACTTGTCTATTGCCAACATGATGTTAATCTTGATCTGTGCAAAGAGTTCTTTGCAAATCTGACTTGTCTTGATCTAGACAATAGAGTTTATGAGTCAAGGTAGCGGGTGTCACCAGTCCTTTCACACCCATAGTTTTAGCCAGTTTCCTAGAATGTCGGGCCTCGAACAATGCCAATACCTACTTTCCAAACATTGTTGAACCACTTGAGTTCCCAGGTGTCACCATTGATCATATTCATGTCCACTACTTCAGGAGACACAGACATGAATTTGAACGCACTTTTGACGCAAAACCCATGAGTCCATCCAGTCATGTGCTGTACAAGATTGTGGTAGAATGTCTCCTACCCATCGTCACTAAGGGGAGGGCAAGGATTAGGTTGCCTCACTTAGTGATGATGTATGCGCTTGAGAGACGACTGGATATAGATGTGTCCTTGCATGTGTTTGCCTCCATCTGTCACCTGTCCCAGAGTGTGAATGGGAAGATTTATATGCCTTTTTGTCATATGTTAACTGAGTTCTTCCAACTGTGTTTTGGCATTCGGGTCACTAGTGGTCAAGTTAGACACCTGTCCAAAGACTATGATCAGATTGGCACCCGCCAATTGTCTTTGACAGGCATTGATTCTAGACAGGGGGTATTCGTTTGGAGGGAGCGCCAGGAAGCTGCTGATGCAGGTGAGGAGCCCGTTGAGCCTATCACACGAGCAGAGTTTACCCGACTCCAGGAGGATGTTCATACTATTCAGGAGGGCGTCTAGAGTCTTCAGCAGGACCAGGCAACTACTCAGAGGGAGGTACATGGTCTGACAGAGTTTTGCCAGGGGTTTATGACCAGGCAGGATACCATGTACGAGATGCTGCAGCGATGGGATTTATCATATCAGGGTCCTCCTGCTCCTCCACCTCCTCCTCCAGATGGTGATGACCATATGTATTTCTGATGAGCGGATGCAGTTGTTGGGTTGTAGTGTTGAGAGTATCATGTTCTGATGATTTATCATACCTCTCAAACACCTTCTATGATTGATGGTTGTACGACTTTGGGCCTTTTTGGCCCTAGGAACTATTGGGATGCTTATTTGTTAGCTTATGACATTATGTATCATGCACTGCTCCTATGCTTTATTATTAAGTTTATGGTCTATTTCGATAATGTGTTGAATTTTTAAGTGCTTGTATTTTGATAAAATATTTTGGTCTCTATTATGATCGTCATATATGAGTGTTCATGATATGTTTAAATTTTATATTGATTGCCTTCTAATATGGTTTGTTTGAAAATCAAGAGAATGTCATGATTAGAAAAGATACTCATTAAAACATAAAGGGGTTTTGTAAAAATAAATACATTTATTTGAAAAAGGGAGTTGGGAATCATTTTGAATATCAACTAGAGGCGCTAGAGTATGACAAGTATATGATTCCATCCCTAGAACTCTAGATTGATACAAAGTTGGCCTTAATTGGAAATTTTTGAGTCTATACCAAAAGTCAAGCACGGTTGATGTTTTTCATGAACCAAAATTTTTCTAGGGTAGGGAATACCTTAACAACCGTGCTTGCAAAATTTCACATTTTTCTAGATTTTCTAGAATTTTTTATTCATTTCTGAATTTCGACTGAAATTCTGAAATCTATCGTATCAGTCGACTGCCCTGGGGGCAGTTGACTGGTAGTGTGGGCAGAATGGGTTTCTGTGATTTCTAAAGGGGTTTTCAGAAATCTGGTTAAGTTCTTCTTGGCACCTAGGGTGGGGTTGCTTGGGGCAATCTTTTGATGGTGTCAAAGGGGGAGAATTTGGGTGTTAAGTTAGGTTTGGGTTGAAACTTAACTTAGGCTTGATTGTGATTTTAAGAGTTAAGGTTGGGAAGACTTAACTTGAGATAAGCAATAAGGGTTGAAATTTGGGAGAAAGCATAGGTTAAGGGGAAGGTTGCCTCTTGTGTGTTATGCTTGAGTTTCAATTGCTTGTGCTATCATTGTTGCTATATGTTTACCTAACTTAACGTATTACCACACATCAAAAAGGAGGAGATTATTGGGGCAATCGACCTTGAGATGATCTGGAGGATCATGATATTTTGATGTGTGGGCAACATGGTCAAGTTAGGGTTTGTGCTATTCTCACATGTATACATGAGTGTGCAGGTGTACAGGTATGCATGGACTTGGTTGACGTCTTCAGGTGAAGGATGGCATGGAGGTAAGCTGGAGGCTTACGTGCGCATCCGAGGGACCATTGATAGCAGAGATGATGAGCCGAGGGACGCAGACTTCGAGGCGTACGTGAAGGGTGGCATGGAGGCAAGCTGGAGGCTTGCGTGCGCATCCGAGGGACGAGGGCCAAAGATGGAGAGGGCGTGAAGGCAACAGTCAAAACTGCTGGTGAAGAGTCAACTAGGTTGAGAGTGGCTGAGTAGGAGTGTATATACTCAGGGGTTAAGTCGGGAGGGTTTGAGTGCAGAGAGATTTGTACTCGGAGAGAAACCCTAGGCTTAGGTCTCGGACCAGTCGACTGCCCTTGGGGCAGTTGACTGGTGCCAACTGGAACAGCTGGCCAGAATTTGAACGTTATGCTGTAACGGTCGAATCTGAGTGGGACCAGTTAACTGGCATTTGGGCAGTCGACTCGTAGCGGCTGTTTCAGATTCGAGCCCTATTTAAAGCGGCGCGGATCCTCTGGTCCGCAGATTCCTGGTCCCTCCCTGGTCCACACCTACAGTATAAAAGTTCCTATCACGTGCGCAGCACGTGCACAAAGCGAAGCCCCTCGCCCGACGCAAGCCCTCTCTCACGCGAAAGCAGGAACTTCTCCTCACGCGAAAACCTCACGCCAGCCCGACTCGCGACATCACCCTCTCTCTCTCTTTCGTGAAAACCTCACACCCTCAGCCCGACCCCGGACGCCTCCATCGTCGCCATCCTCCATCGCCGCCTTCGCCCGACGAAGCCCTAACCCGTTCTCCCCTTCCTCTCAGTGCCTCCTCCTCCCCCGACGCAAGCAGGCCGTCGCCAACTCCAAATCGCGTTCTCGCGACATCGCCTCCATCGCCCCGACCGCAGCAGGCCGTCGCCCTCCCTCTCAGTGCCTCCTCATCCCCCGACGCAAGCAGGTCGTTGCCCTTCCTCTCAGTGCCTAAGCGATTTGGAAACACAAGGTCAAATTTTTTCTTTGATCAACTTTCTGTTCAAGGCACTGATTAAATCCGAGGTATTGCGTATCTGTTATGACACAAGATCTGCTGCTATCAATTTGTGGATACACACACAAGTAATTCAGTTTCTAATTCTTAAGGCACACATGATGTTTGATAGGATGTCCCTTGAGATTATATCTTTTGCCAGTATGGGTTAGCCACACAATCTAAGCTAAATTTAGTTGTTTTTCACATATCTTTTTACTCTATTCTGTGTAATTTGTATTTCATGAACTCATTGATTAAGTGTGTAAGCTTGATATATATTTCTTTAATGTTAGATACGCCATCCAGTGTGAAAAAATAAGAACAACGTCATTACTCATATGAACAAACTTTCTGGTGATTGTGAATTAACATATGTTTGTCACAGGCTTGGTTTTTCAGATGTTCTTAATATCATGAACTTATGGAAGGTTGAATTAACTCTGTTCAGATCACTCCGATCTCTATTTCTTCCGACTTGAGTTCTACTTCAATTGGCTCCATGGTGCTCCAATTGTTTGTTAGAGGAAAAAATATGAGAAAAGAAAATTCATCCTATAATGCTCGACAATAAGTAAACATATTTGACAATAAAGGTTAGGATCGGCGAGGATTTTGGCCTAGTGTAAGATTTGTTCTTAACTGCTACACAAACAAGATATTAGATCATGGAAGTTAACCTTCCATGCATGATGTTTATGTTATTTACCCTGTTTACTCTTCTATAGAGGCCCTTCCATGTTTAGGAAGAATGTTTATGCACTAGTTTATGTTTGTCAAGCATTTACTTGATCCTCTCAATTATGTGAGGCATAAATACAAGGAGATCTTCTTTAGATTTATATACACTGTTCGATAGAAGCAGTTCATCTTTGAAATAGATCAAATTGTTCGTTCAAATACTAAATGAATTACATGTTTATATACTTTTCTCATTTCATATTGGCTCTGTATCACGTCAAACCGGCCAGCTCGTTCAAGATCCTGATGCAATTCACAGGTAAGATAATGTTACCTTAAGCTCAAAGCAGTAGGATGATTAATCCATCGTCATGTTTGAGGGCTACTTCAAAAGAGCAAGCATGAATCTGTGCCGGAGAACAAAGATGACGGAGAATCTGATGAGGACGACGATGAGGATGACGACGACCAAGATGGCGAAGGTCAGGAAGAGGGGTAGGAGGATGAGGAAGACGATGAAGAGGATGAGGAGTTCTCGCAGCCACCAGCAAAGAAGAGAAAGTGAAGCCATGTGTTGATCTTAAGATTCTAATTTAGCTACTGTTTGATTAGGACCAACTTGGTTTTGCTACTTTCGCTATGCTGAAATCAGTGGTTGTTAAGAAAAATCGAATGATTACTCTTTAGTTTATTCTATTTTCTATACGTTTGATCTCAGTATCATTTGAAAGCAAAGACTAATAAGTTCTTTTCAACATTTGATTATTGTAATTGCAAAAACTTAACAAATAAATTTTTTCCAGCTATAATCTTAATGCTTCTGCAATGTTTCTTATCCTTTTCACACAAATTCTTGTTTCATAGTTATGCTTCTCAAATTCAATTGGAAAATTTCTCATCGTTGGTTTCTGAAACCAGTTTTAGTAAATGTTAAAAATCCAGAAATTGTTTTCTTGTCTTCAGTCTACAACTTCACATATCATATTTCTAACTGTTCTACATTTTATCTCTGAAATGCAAGTCTTGAAATTTTTACTTTGAATCATTTATGTCGCCATAGAAAAACTGGAGCTTTATTCAAACAGAAACTGGGCTATCTTTTTCTGAGGTTCATGCACGATTACACTATGTCATCCCATAAATAGTTATTCAAAATTTCATCTCTAGGCAATGCTTCAAAAACCAGGCAAAATTGATCACTGCAACCTGTCAAACCAGTAACTAAAAGCAAAATCAATAAGATTTGAATTTATTGAAAAATATATAACCAAGCTAATCCAGTTAAACCAAAAAACATGGCATCAACACATGTGATTTAAATCATGTGGCATCAACACAAACAGATTGTAAATAGTTTCTCAAACACTTGTTTAACCAGTCTTAAACATTACTAAATCAGCAACAACAGTATTGTAGAATGTAAGCTGTGCAAATTTCTTCCATGTTTGGGATCTCCTTCTTAGCTCAAGGATGTATCACCTCAGGAGTCATCCATCTATAAGTCCCAGTTTCAGCCGTCATCATCTCAATAACTGTTTCTTCTCTTGCAAGTCCAAAATCAATAAGATTCACATTCTTCTGATTTGCAGTAAGCAGCAAATTATCTGCACGTTATCTTCAACTATTATGACATTATTTAAATAATTATGAAAGCACAAAATCAATGAGGCAAGCAACATTATCCAACTTGAACATTTCAAAAGACAACAGCAAAATACTCGCGCATACAATTCAGACAAAACAGACTAGACCATGACAAAGCAGACATAACAGTAAAGTCTCCACCAAAGCAGACAAAGCAGACTAAAATAAGAAAGCAGACTAGACCATGACAACATTTGCACATCAAAATCTTCACCAAACTAATTTAGGGCAAAACAGCGACAAAAACTCAAATTCAACTGTTTTCATGAAATTTATGAAGCTATCAATTATGATGAAAAATAGGGATTACACATAAAGATGAAAAAAGTTACTATCCTCCTAACAGCTACACATAATAATAGAAAAAAATCTAATAAAAAAAAGGGATATCCAAAATTTTAATGTAAATAACAAATTTACAAGTATGATGTTGTATACAGAGGCTTTGATATAGCTCATAGTATAAACTAAATCTCTTTTGCTTTAAAGGTAAACTAAATCCCTTTTGCTTTAATATCTAATAATCTGAAACAAAAAGGTATGCGTTGTGGTAAAGTACCAATACTGGATATGCCAGGCAATGTAAAAAATCCATAAGGTCTGGCAGAGTAGACATGGCCCTGTGCTTATATTTCAAAACTTATTCCAAATGAAATGAAATTGATATTAGCACTGAAATGTTAAAAGTTATATAGGTATAACAACTTGAATAAGAAAAGGAGCATGATAACAATCCTATTATATTCTATGACATTGCCAAATAGTGCCTTTGACAGTATAAATTCGTGTTGTTACAGATCTAACAGATCTAACATATATCATATCAGTTGGTGCAATATTAATAAATTGGGTAGTCAATCCCACAAACATATGTGAAAAACAACTAAATTTAGCTTAGATTGTGTGGCTAACCTATACTGGCAAAAGATATAATCTCAGGGGACATCCTATCAAACATCATGTGTGCCTTAAGAATTAGAAGCTGAATTACTTGTGTGTGTATCCACAAATTGATAGCAGCAGATCTTGTGTCATAACAGATACGCAATACCTCGGATTTAATCAGTGCCTTGAACAGAAAGTTGATCAAAGAAAAAAATTTGACCTTGTGTTTCTAAATCGCTTAGGCACTGAGAGGAAGGGCGACGTCCTGCTTGCGTCGGGGGATGAGGAGGCACTGAGAGGGAGGGCGACGGCCTGCTGCGGTCAGGGCGATGGAGGCGATGTCGCGAGAACGCGATTCGGAGTCGGCGACGGCCTGCTTGCGTCGGGGGAGGAGGAGGCGCTGAGAGGAAGGGGAGAACGGGTTAGGGCTTCGTCGGGCGAAGGCGGCGATGGAGGATGGCGACGATGGAGGCGTCCGGCGTCGGGCTGAGGGTGTGAGGTTTTCACGAGAGAGAGAGAGAGGGCGATGTCGCGAGTCGGGCTGGCGTGAGGTTTTCGCGTGAGGAGAAGTTCCTGCTTTCGCGTGAGAGAGGGCTTGCGTCGGGCGAGGGGCTTCGCTTTGTGCACGCGCTGCGCACGTGATAGGAACTTTTATACTGTAGGTGTGGACCAGGTGGGACCAGGAATCTGCGGACCAGAGGATCCGCGCCGTATTTAAAGGGGCTCGTTTCCTACCTTGTTTCTTGACGAAACTTGCTTGGATAGGGCAAGTTAGTAGTCTTGTGTGCTCAGTAGCTTGCAAAGGGTTGTGGAGAGGTTTCTCCACCCACAAGGAGCGACACGTTTCTAGCCGGAGGTTATCCGAGGAGTGATCCACCGAAGGATTGTTGGATTAGTCACCCGACTGGGGTGGATACCAACTAAATCTGGTATTGTTAGCATTGTTATTTATTTTGCATATTATTTCCGCTGCGCTAACATCTGTGTAGAGATCAAACGATCCGAGAAAGTGCATTCACCCCCCCTCTGCACGCCTACATCGATCTTTCACATATTAAATGAATGATGATCAACTATGTCTCCCGACACATTGAAAGCTCAAGCATTACTAGACGATTGGACCAAAGCCGAGAAAAGAATCCAAGGAATGCAACTTTCAGAAGACGAAGTTGAAGAATTTGATATCGAAGGAACGAATACAACAGAAACGGGAGGAAATGGAAATGAGTGACAAAAATTGTAAAAGGGTAAAAATGTAAAAGAACTACGTGAGCTTTGATTCCCCTACACCCTAAGGGGATACGTAGACAACTTATATAAGTGCAAACTTTTTTTTTTAATAAATTTTATATTTTAAATTTAATTTTAAAATTTTAATTTTTTTAATATAATAATATCAAACTATGGCAAATCGTGGCGAACCGTGAACCGAATCGTGAACCGGTGGTTCCGAACCGTGAATCGTAACCGGCTTGGGCGGTTAAGGTTAATGGTCGACCTCCCACGAACCGTTAAACTGACGGTTCTGAACCGTCGAATCGGCGGTTCCGAACCGTGGTCGGGTCTAGTCAGAGGGCCACACCCATCCCACCATGACCTTTCCTTTTGTCCCTCAATCCATTGACAATGTAGAAAAATGTAGATTCACATGTATCGCGTGTTTATGGTATTGCCATCTTTGTGCAATAAGAAATCATCACCTTTGATGTCTTCACTGGCAGGAGTAAGGATTTATGCATTTGGGAATTAGGGTTGCGAGCAAGTTTTTAAATTGGGTCATGTTTATCTCACATGAGGCATGAATACCTTTATCGTCAAGAGTAACAATTCAGAAAATTTGGAAATTAGGATTGCGAGCGGGATTCTAATATAAGCAATAGGTTTTTAACGTGGGGTTGGGCTATGTTTATTTCACGTAGAGAGATTTTGTCATAGATAACAAAGTGTTATAGATAATGAGGAATTTATGATGGAATAAATTTAGAATATTTTGCAAAATATAAGAGAGATAAATGACTTAAAAAATTTTTAAGGACACAGGCAAAACTCGACATTATGATTATTTTAATAAATCCCGATCATGTGGCGAGCATAACAGGAATCGATTCCATGCTTTGGGCGTGCTCTATGCTGTCCTCCTTTTAACGTGCCCTTCTTGCGACAAGGCTTCTGTCCCGCCGCCTCCTTCTCTCTTATCTTCTCGTCCTCCCTTCGTCAACTCCAAATCGTGTGGCTCTCACTCCAAACCCCGCCTCTCTCTCTCTCTATCTCCCTCCTCCGCGGTCCACTTCCTCCCCCCGCCGTCGTACCCTTTCCTTCCTTTCGCAGCGCTGCTATGACCGCTCTGCAGGCCTCCCTCCTCTTCCGGCCCCTTCCCTCTCTCCCCCTCTCTCGCCCTCCCGAGCGGCTCCTCCCCCGATCCTGCCTCCGCCGCTCCGCCGCCGTCTCGATCCGCTCTTACCGCCGCCTCGCGCATGCTGTCGCTCTCCGCGCATTGTCTCCCGAGAGTGCTGAATCGGCGCTTGAACCCGCCTCCCCCTCTACAGATCGAAGCTTTGAGCTTTCTGAAGAGATTGGTGGAGACAGTTCGAGGAGGGAGCCAGTTGAGGATGTGCTAGACGGAGAGGTTGAAAATGGCGCTGCTCCCGTGGAAGACCCGTCTAACGGTATGATGAGGACGGAAAATAAGTTGCCTCTACTGGTTTTCTTGATGAGAGTCCTGGCTTCGGCCAGGAAAGGCTTCGATGCGTTGGTGATGTCGGAATGGCTGAGTTGGTGGCCCTTTTGGAGACGGGAGCAGAGGCTGGAGCGCCTGATTGCAGATGCTGATGCGAATCCCAAGGATCCCTCCAAGCAGAGTGCCCTCCTTGCCGAGCTCAATAAGCATAGGTTCTGCTGCGGCAACCCTTTGCTACATACCCAATCTTTTTCCCGTGAGAATTACTTTATTTGGTTGTTAGGTCATCGCCCATAAATTTTTGCTGTTAATAGAATCCTAATAGTAACTTCTATGTCAAATGATGATGTTATGTTCCCAATTTGTACTTAAAAAGTACCAGTCCTTTTACCCCCTATAACATCACTTTGTTGTTGATCTAAATGGTTGACTGACTGTGTGTGAATCAACAACATAATTTCTCCTGCTACTTTGATATTCTTATTTTAAGCATCGATCTTCAAACTAGACTTGTTTGAGGGTGATCATATATGTGCTGTCCTGATGAAATTTTCACTTGAGGAATGAATTGTCTTGGCTTTGTTTTCTAACATATATTACATGACACTTCATGATGTTATCTACGCTCATCTTCTGTTATAAATATTGTGCATGAAAGCATTATGTCTATTGGGTCCCTATGTAGTTTAAGACTCATTTAGCATGGTGTGCATTATTACCATTTGTACTAAGTGGCTGAGGAGAGTGCTTAGTGCATATACAATCTCAGTCTTCTTTGGATTTGTTTATTAACTCATGCAATTTAAGGCTTGTTTAGCATCACATGCATTAGCACCATGCTATACAAAGTTGCAGAGGACGGTGCAAGTCCATAAACAATCCCATGGTTTTCTTCTTGATCCAATGTTAAACTACCTGACATCTTTTTGGCAGTCCTGAGTCAGTCATCAAACGTTTTGAACAAAGAAGTCACGCAGTAGATAGCCGAGGAGTTGTGGAATATCTTCGAGCTCTTGTTGTAACTAATGCTCTTTTAGATTATCTTCCAGATGAGAGTTCAGGGAAACCATCTAGTCTTCCTACACTGGTATGAATAACTTCACCTTTAATTTTATTTCCTGATTACATATGTATGCATAGTCAAAGGTGGGTCTATTTGTTGCAATAAGAGTGACATGACTAGCTAGTCAACTAGGGTTGGGTTGTGGAAACGATATTGGTATGTGGCCGCCTAAAGTTGTGTAAATCTGTAGTTAAACAAGTTGAATTAAGTAGAGCCTTATTAGTCTCGACTAATTATACGGTTCTTAATTTCTTGTTGCACTCATTCTATCACTAAAATATCTAGATCTCTTAAATCAATATATGTTAAAACAATTAGTAAATCCTATAGTTGTAGAAGTTGAATTAATTAGAGCCTTGTTTGTCCTGGCTATTTGAAATCAATTTATGCTTCTTACTTTCTCATTGAACTCTATAAAGACCATGGTTTGCAATACCGTTCCGTGCTGCCCGGCACGGACGGTTTTTACCGTTCCGCCGCGCGAGCGAAATATGTTTGGCGTCCAGGAGGTGTCGCCGGAAGCGTTGCTGGACGCTTTCGGCGGCGCTGCAGGCGTTGCCGGAAGCTTCCACAGGCGCCTACGGTGTCGCCGGCGTCTCCGCTGCAGTTCGCAATCGTGCTCCGCTACAGTTCGCGATTGCGGATTTTTTTTAATTTATTTAATTTAAACAATTCCAGTTTTAATTAATTAAATTAAACAATTTCTGTGATATTTAAAAAAAATCATAAACCCTAAATTATCTCAATTAAATATATAAAAAATATTAAAATTTTTTAAAAAAATTAATAAATTTTATTAATTAATATTCTGATTTTTTATGTTTTAAATTTTATTTAAAAATTCTATAAAAATAAAAAAAATCTAATCTTGTTAATAAATCAGATTATATTTTGATATATATATTTTTTATTTTCTGAATTTTTTACTGTTTTAATGTTTAATTGATATTTTGATATTTTTTACTATTTTAAATATATATTGTTTAAATTAATAATTAATTAAATGAATAATTAGTTAATTTATATAATTATTATATATAAAATAGTATCTTTGTATTAATTTATATAATTATGATTATTTAATCTAAATATTGTAGAACTATAAAGTTGGCTTAACTCCTAAACAGGATGTTTATCTAATTCACGCCACTCCTTTTGATATTATTAACTTAATATATTATGATGTATCAATTTTGATTTAAATTATTGATTGATAAATTTATTTAAAGAAAATTATATTTAATTTTTTTCTAACAATTATTCACTAATAGAAAACTCATATAAAATCTATATACAAGTTATTTTAAATTATACACAATAAATATATTTATTTAATAATTACTATATATAAATAAAAAAAATACCGAAACCATATCGATATGGCACGATACGATACTGAAACCGTATCGTTCCGGTCTGAGACCGAAACCTCGGCACGGGTCGAGATTTTAAACCTTGATAAAGACTATATAATTAACGACAATTTACCCAATCATTCATTCAACCTTACAAAATACCTAAAAGTTGCATCCAACTTTGATATTATCAAAGGGTGCTTTTGTTCCACAGAATGTTCCTCTGCCCTCTGCACGGCCAAACTAAAATGCCGAACTAATTTTTGCTTGCTTGAACGAATTGAACCACGGCAAGAAGTAGAAAGCTTGTTATTTCATTGAGCATTTTTGCTCAAAAGTACTGGATGGTCTTAAAGGTCCCAGATTTGTATCAAATTGATATTGTTGCACTCCTAGTGATCCCCTATGTTCATCTATGTTTTTTCCCCAAGAGATTGAACCCTTTAAGTTCATCAAACACTTTTTTTGCCAAAAGTTCCTGATGACCCTCGATAGCTTAGGTTTCTTCTAGATTACCATTGTCACACTATTTGTATTCCCCTAAATCCATCTATATATATATTTTTCTTCTAGATTTGGAGCCTTTAGAGCTATCAGACACTTTTTGAAGACCCTTGGTCATCTTGTTGGCTATAATAGTCTCAGATTCGTATCAAATGAACACAATTATACTTGTGGTGAACCTTGAGTCCCTTTGTATCCTTGTTTTTAAATTTTAAGCCCTTTAGTGCCATTAAATATCTTATGGCTAAAAGTGTTTGAGGACCCTAAAGTACTCTGATTTCTTCTAAATTAACACTAAAGCACTCTTGGTAGTCCCTTAAGTTCATTTATGTTTTTCTTTTAGGATCGGAGTCCTTTATAGCCATCAAACATTTTTTTTCCACTTTTAAGCAAAAGTCGCTGATGATCTTAAAGAGCTCATATTAGTTTTAATTCTGCACCATTGCACATTTGCTGGTCCTAGAACTCATCCTTTCTTTTCCCCCAGTTTTTTGGATTTAGTGCCCTTTAGGGCTATCAAATACTTTTTAACAAAAGTGTTTGATGACATTTGGTCAAAAGTGTTGGGTGGCCCTAAAGAGCTTCCAATCTGGAAAAAAATGATATGAATGAGCTAAAGAGACCACAAGGAGTGCAACAATGCAAATTTGAATTAAATTCAAATTCTTTAAGGTCATTAACACTTTTGCTTAAAAGTGGCCAAAAAGTGCTTGATGGGCTTAAAGGGCTCCAAATTTAGAAAAGAAGGGGACCACTGTGAGAGCTATGATGCTAATTTGGAAGAAATTTCCTTTAGGGCCGTCAAAGACTTTTAGCCAAAGGTACTTGATGATGCTAAAGAGCTCAAAATTTGAGAACAAGAACAAGAACATGAAGAGATTTAGGGGTCACTAGGACTTAACATGGTTGATTAATCTAAGATCTTTAGAGCTACCAAACACTTTTGGCCAAGGACCATTAAATATTTTTGAGAAAAAATGTTTGATGGCCCTAAAGGACTCTAAATCTAGAAAAAAGAATATGGGTAAACTCAAAGGACTACCGAGAGTGTTACAATACTAATTTGGAAGAAATGCAAACCCTTTATGGCCATCAAACATGAATAGACTTAGAAGACTCAGTAGGTCACTAGGAGGGTAACTGTGTTCATTTGACATGATGTGCTGAGATCTTTAGAACCACCAATGACTGTTGGCCAAGGACTATCAAATATTTTTGGCAAAAATGGTTCAAAATTTAGAAAAAGAACATGGATGAAGTCAAGAGACAACTCTTGCAACAATGCAAATTTGATGAAGATACAAACCTTTTTAGGACCATCAAACACTTTTGGCTCTAAAGAGCTCAAAATTTGAAAACAAGACCATGATGAGACTCGGGGGTCACTAGTAGTATAATTATGTTCATTTGATACAAATTTGATGCTTTTATGACAGCCAAACACTTTTGTCCAAGGGTCTAACACTTATAACAAAAAAGTACTTGATGGTCCTAAAAGATTCTAAATATAGAAAAAAGAATATGGTTGAACTCAAGAGATCACCACGAGTGTTGTAGTTCTAATTTGAAAGAAATTTTGGCTCTTTATGGCCATTAAGCACTTTTGGCCAATAGTGCTTGATGGCCCTAAAGGGCTTAAAATTTGGAAACAAGTTCATGAAGAGACTTAAGAGGTCACTAGGAGTGTAACTATGCTCATTTGGCACGAACATGATATTTTAGAGCCTCTAAACACTTTTAGCAGGGCGCCATCAACTGCTTTTGAAAAAAAGTGCATAAACCAATAAGGACCAATTAATACAAAGCCACATAGATTAACAAACATTAAATGCAGGACCAATTTCTAAACCAGAATTACAAAATCAGTTCACAACTGCATGAACAAACTAATATTAATTTTCATAACTAATGCTATTATGAAACATAAATGTGACACAAACCTATCCAGACCAATTGAGAATTTAACAGAATGCACAAACCAAACTGATAGAAGTGCAAAACCAGATCAAGTCTAAGAAGGAACTAGAATGTGCATCGCAAACTGCAATCAATGCATTACAAACAGATCTGTTACAGAAAAATCTAGCACAATAGATCCTTGAACAAAAAGCAAAACCAGCATTACAATTTATTTTTTCACTCATGCTTGAATTATGCTCAACAAAAATAAGTTTAGACATTGAATTACCACTTAGCAAGTTTGGGAAACTAATCGGATGCACATTCTAAATTGCAATCAAGTTGAAGATCTGACACAAACAGATTTGGAGCATGTTCAAATTTTGCCAAAAAATAGTTGATGACGCTAAAGGGCTCCAAATCCGAAAGAAAACATGGATAGACTCAAAGGATCATCGGAGTGCGATGGTGCTAATCTTGGAGAAATTTGGGCTCTTTAGGGTCATTAAACACTTTTATAAAAAAAATGGCCAAGAAGTGTTTGATGGCCCTAAAAGGCTTCAAATGTAAAAGAAAAAAAAGAACTTGGAAGAGGGATTTAGTGTTTAAGCTTTTTAGGCCATTAAGCACGCTTGCTCAAAAATGTTTGATGGCCCTAAAAAGGCATAGATGGACTCCGGGGACACTGGAAGTGTAACTAGATTCATTTTTCACGAATTCAAGACCTTTAGAGCCATTAAATACTTTTAGATAAGGGCTACCAAAAATGTGCTTGTTGGTTAGAAAAGCTTCAATTTTTTTAAAAAGAAGAAAGATGGAATTAGCAGGCTTATATAGAGTGCAATATTACAAACTTAGAATAAGTTCGATCTCTTTATGACTATCAAACACTTTTTGTTCAAAAGTGATAAAAAAGTGCTTCGTGACCCTAAGGGCTTGAATCTAGAAAAAAGAATATGGATAGACTTAGTGGATTAGGAATGCTATGGTAGTGATTTGTAAGAAATTTAAGGTCTTTAAGGGCTATCAAACATTTTTTAGTAAACGTGTTTAATGACTCTAATGGGCAGCTTGGTGGACGAAGTCTAGTGGCGGGTCTCGGGGAAGGGTCGGATCATATTGGGTCTATTATACGTAGTCTTACTTTGTATTTTTGCAAGAGGCTGTTTCCGCAATACAAACTCGTGACTTTAAGGTCACATGACAACAACTTTACTGTTGCGGCTAGGCTCCCCATCAAACGTGTTTAATGACCTTAATAGGTTTAAATTTTAAAATAAGAACACCAGGGGTCCTTAATAGCCCTAATGACTCATAGGGTCGCTACAAGTGTTACTGAGTTCATTTGGGACTAAAAAAAAACCTTTAGGGTCATCGAACATTTTTGCCTTAGGACTCTAATATAGATAGACTCAAGGACCACCAAGAGAACCATGGTGCTAATTTGAAAAAAAAACCCTAGTTTTTAAGGCTAGCCCTTAAGGGTTGTATATCCTTGAGCCCTAACCATTCATTAGTGCCGACTATATGTTAGATTGATTGGATGTTCACACATTTAGCTCTATCCTAGTATATAAGTGCTCTACATCTATTCTCTCCTTTCAAAAAGCTTCTTATTCCTAGCAGTGTTGTAAATGGCGGTAGGCGGTGGCGGGGCGGTCGACTGTCTACCACCTCGGCCGCCTAGGCAGTGCCTTGGCAGCTGAATTTTATTATAAATCAAGGTTCTAAAATTCACTAGGCGCTAGTCAGGCGCTAGGCTAGTGCCTAGCGCGTAGGCCTCCTAGGCAGGGACTAGGTGCCACTAGGCGGATTCCACGGTATCAACATTAATTACATAATAAATTACATTCTATAATTTTAACACAATAATATCAAATTTAAAATGAGTTCAAAATTAGGCAACTAATAAAATATCACAAATTTATTCTATATTTTAAATCTCCAAAATGTGGGCTTCTTTAGTTGCTCTAATTTCTCTAGCTCTTGTTACTCAATTTGAAAATGAAGTTTGGTGCTAGCCGCTAGGGCAAGCTAACAAATCGATTTTCTTGTTGGACCAAAGTTTAGGACTTATAAAACTTAAGCCCAACACAAAAAGAGTTATTTCAGTTTTTTTAATTGGACTTTAAATTTAAAAGCCCAAACTAACAAGAATTATGAAAATTTTGTACAATTTTTGCGGCGCCTAGACAATTTGACCGATTAGTCGGCGCCTAAGATTGCCTAATTCCGCCTAGGCTGGCCGACTAGGAAGTTTTTGGTACGGCTGGGTGTCGCCTAGCGCCTAGGCGGCCGCCTAGGCCGATTTTTAGAACACTGTTATAAATAATCATTATTCTTTATAATATTTATTTTCAATCAAATATATTAATTAAAAATTTAATCTAAATATTTAAAAATAAAATTTTAAAAAAAATATATATATTAAATTAATGGGATAATTTTATTAGACTTTAATTAAGTCTATTTAAATTATCTCAATCATAGCTAGGATTTGATTAAAATTATTAACATAAAATTATTTAATTTTCTCAATCTAGTGAAGGATAAGGAAAATTTTAAATCAACTTTTTAATAATGATTTAAGTAACTAATTTAGCTTAAGAAATTTAAGTAGATTAGAGGAGCATAGAAATTTAAATTTTATAGGAAAATCCAAATTTTAAAAGTAGAACAAATGTTAAATGGGATGAAAAATTGCAAAGTGGTTAGATGATATTTCAATAGTGGTATGGAAGTGCATAAAGAAGGAAGGTATTGAATGACCTGTAAAGTTATTCAATATGATATTGGAAATGAAAGATATGCTTGATTCGTGGAGAGTAAGTAGTCTAGTCCATTGTATAAAAATATGTGTATAAAATTGTGTGAATTATAAGAGATTTCTTTCAGTCGTGGAGAGTAAGTAGTCTAGTCCACTGTATAAAATTAAAAGATGTACAACATTGTGTGAATTATAAGAGCATTAAGTTAATGAGCTATACCATGAAATTTTAGCAAAGAGTGATATTCTAGGTGGATTAATCAAAATTTTCCTATAAAAATAAAAATGATATTATTTTGGTTGATGAGACATATAAAAGAATAAATGCGAAGCTCAAATCTTAACACGGAAAGTAGTAAAAGGTTTTAAGCTTAGTAAAAATAAAATATATGTAATTTAAGTTTAGTAGTAGATGAAACAAGATAATTGTTAAGATATTAGATGTCTATAACTAAGAGTTTTAAATACTAGGTTTGTTTTTGCAAAAAGATAAAGAGGTTGATAAAGATGTTTTACATATTATACAAGTAGAATAGTTAAAATGAAAGAATGTGTCACATGTTTTTTGTAATTATAAGGTACCTTTAAAACTTAAAGGGAAGTTTTATAAAACATCAGTTAGACTTGTTATGTTGTATGAAGTTGAATATTAAACTATGAATCGAGCACACGAACAAGATATGAGAATCATAGAGATGAGAATGTTAAGGTGGATGTGTGGAGATACGAGGATGAACAAGATAAAAAATAAGAATATTAGAAAGAAAATCAGAGTTGCACCTATTAAGGAAAAATTCCGAAAAACGCATTTAAGATGATATGAATATACTTAGGCAGCCAATAAATGCTCTTGTGATCGAGCCCAGACGTAAGAGGATTCATATAGTCGACCTCACTTAGTGGGTTAAAAGCTTAGTTGTTGTTGAATTACATTATTTATTTATCTCTAAATATGTTATATGATATTAATTTATACTTCTCATTTCATCATTTATTGGAGCTGACCATTCAGTGGAATAAAAGATTGGTTGGTGTAGTATTTAATCATTTATTGGAGACACCTATTGATGGTATTAAAATATATATTTAAGTGGTGAGTTGTCAACCACTACCTAGCTCTTAGGCAATAGGCGAGTGCCTAGGTAGGGGTCTAAGTGACCAACATTATAATTACATTAGAATAGATAAGTGGATTAGCTACCCACTATCCTCAAAACTTAAGCTATTAGGAAATAGATTGATTTTAAGTTATATATTGGACCATTACACTTGTCTATATAGGCTAATGAGCATGGAAAATCCAATTTCTAACACACCCTTATACCCACAATGAATTCGAGGTATTTTTTTTGGGTACCCAGAGACATGTAGGAACTAAACCTCTTGCCTTCATACTATGTTAAGTTGATTGATATCCACTATTCCCAAAAGCCCGGACTATTAGAAAACAAACCAATTATATATGTATATTGGAGCTATGCACATGTCAATGTAAGACTAATGGATGCGGAACATCCTAGCTTCATCAAGACTAAATTAAGAATGGCATATTGATGTGTGCGTATGTATATAACAATTGTATCCACAATCAAATTAAAACAACTTTACAATTACAAATAAATAAGTTATAGTTGATAAGTTAAAAAAAAAGATACCTTGGTACACGAAGCTTCCGTTAATGCGAGATCTATTGTACGCAGTCTTCTCTTGAATAGTTGATAAGTACCAAACACATAATAATAATAATGAAACATTTCACACATCACATGTTAACCAAAATAAAATGATGATAAATTTAACAATGAATGAGAAAAAGAGATAAGAGAAGATGGAGAAAAACACACACAATGAATGAGAAAAAAAACTGATAAGAGGGCAAAAAACACACCAATGGGAAAGAAGAAAAGATACTTAAAAATGATAAAAATTGGCGCACTGATGTTAGTTGAAAAAAAGTGGTGAAGTCACATGAATTGGGAAGCTTGGCTGAATTAATGGCGATGACCAACATTACTTTCTAGGTGGAGGGCCATATAACAAGGACTGCCTAGCAAGGTGAGATGGTAACTTACTGAAACTGCCTAGGTGTACACTGTTTAAAACAATGCTCCTAATTGCTCTTGAATAACAATGTTTTTGATTTTTTTTCTTTTTTTAGTAAATTCTACACATCCATCTTGGCTTTCCCATCTTATTACATTTTGGCTATTATTTGATATTACCTACTTGCATGATTCTCTGAACATTAATAGGTAATTTATTAGTGTTTTAAGGTAACCATATTTTTATAAATATTTAAAAATTATTAATAGAAAGCTAGAAATTCCTTAAGTGTACTGATGACCACTAGCAACAGTGTCTTTTCACATCCTTTTACTAAGTTCATGTAATGCCTAAGGTCTACTATGTATTCAAAACATATCATGGTGTTCTAATGGGAATTCAGCATTGGTGGTGACTGCTTCATCATATTTTATTTGTTTTGGAAATTATTAATGTATGTGATAAGGCAATGGGAGTATTCATAGATTGCATTTTACCTATTGTTTCTAATGGAATCATCTTTGTTTCTGTATGCTATAACTGGTATCTTTGATTGTAACAATTTTGTTAGTAGTTGCAAGAGTTGAAGCAACGTGCATCAGGAAATGAGGATGAGCCATTTTTGAATCCAGGAGTATCAGAGAAGCAACCGCTACATGTGGTTATGGTAACATGGTGACCTTACAACTGATTGTTATCATTAAAACTTTATTCTTTTATCCAACGGTTTGCTAAATATTCTATATAGTGAATTTCATCTTCATGTTTGATGTTTTGCTTCACAGGTTGACCCTAAAGCATCTAACAGATCATCGCGGTTTGCCCAAGAACTCCTCTCAACTATCTTATTTACCATTGCTGTTGGCTTCATGTGGTGTGTATTTCATCTATTTCCTGTTGAACTTGTTCTTGATTATCTCAATCCTTAAGTTCCCTAAGATTCATCTCTTCTTCACCTTGTCAAAATTTCCTTGCGGCTTTAGACTTGAATAACTAGAGTCATACAAATAAATGAACCAAACATTATCAAGCTTAGTTTTAGCTAGGCAAAAGTTTGTTTATGCTCGTTCAATATATACCATGGTTTAAAATCTCGACTCGTGCTAAGGTTTGGACATACGATTTTGGTATGGTATCATTCCGTATTGATATAGTTTCAATATTTTTTTAAATATAAAATATATTAACTAAAAACAAAAAATTTAAAGAGCAGCCTGGTGCATGAAGCTCCCGCCATGCAGGGTCCCAGGGAAGGGTCTACTGTACGTAGCCTTACCTTACTTTGAAAGAGATTGTTTCCAGGACTCGAACTCGTGACCTTTAGTTCACAAGACAACTATTTTACCATTGCACCAAGGCTCCCCTTTAACTAAAAATAAAAAATTTAATCTAAATATTTAAAAATAAAAATATATTTAAATAAATATAAAATTTAATTAAGTTTATTTTAAATTATTCCAACTATAGTTGGGAGTTGATTATTAATCGAAACCTAAGTTTTAAAACTTTCGTCACCTGCCCATTGTTCTGAGTTACAGGCCTGTGCAATGCTGTTGTGCGACGACCTCAGAGCTTGTGCGAGGTGTTCGGGTGCGTCATTAGGCCACCGCGATGTGTCCGGATGCATTGTCAGGATATTGCTACACATCCGGAAGCATCATTGGTCTGTTGCGACGTCTAAATGTATCGTCGGGCCATCGCGATGCGTCATTAGCTAGCCCCTAGCATGACAGGTTCAGATGTGTCGTTAGGCCTCGCAATTCGTCCAAAAGCCTCGGGGAGCGCCGACATTTGGTGCCAGGTCAATTGGTGGAATGAAATGTTTGTCTGATGAGGTGAAACAACTCATTTTTAGCTTGTTAATATTCATAAACAAAGATGATGAATTGTTAGTGAACAATGTCCATCAACAAAGTTTGTGAGCCATGTTCATCAACAAATCTCTTATCAAACTCGTAGATAGACAAAGGAGCTCTCAAAATGAATAAAAAACCTTGTAATATCAAGCTTATTAACCAATCAAGCAAGTTTAAAATATACAAGTTTTAATCAATCAAACAACCTTAAATTGAGAACATAGTTGTCACAAGCGCAAAGCGAAGCGTGGGCTTAACGGAAAAAAGCATAATAAACAAAAGGACTATTATATCTATTAAAAATCTTTGAAAATGTCTTTGACAATAACAACTTGATAAAATTGTAGATTATTCAAAAAACTAAAACTAAATCAAAAGTCTGAATCAATGCTTAGATGAAAATGAAATATCAAATATCAAAATCATCATCTTCTTCATCTTCATTATCCAAATCTATGTCATCAGCTCCATCGCTTGATTTGTATCCATCGGTATCTTCTTCTTCAATTTCATTATCAAGGTTAATCTCTTCTTCATCGACAAGACTAGTTTGAGCCGAAATTTGTTTTCTTTTTGCTGAAGCAGATGATGATGCTCCTTTTGAAGAAGATGCATTCCGAGATCGAAAGCCATATATGCACTTTCACCAACCCCAGATGCTCGTGCTACATCACTCCAACGCAAATCTTCACCTTCAAAGACAAAATCATTTTCATTATCTTTATCACTGTCATCTAATTTTCCCAACAACCATTCATTACTATCATCTATCTCTGACAAAGAAATATGATCAATCTTATCTCGCATGTCATATCTACGCCTCAAAGCTCTATTGTATTTGATATATACCAAATCATTCAATCGTTGTTGAGATAACCTATTTCTCTTCTTGGAATGTATCTACAAAAAAAAAAAGAAATCAAAGGTTAAGTCCATAATATAATTTTTAATAAGTATTAAAAAAAACTCTAACTTACATGTTCAAAAACACTCCAATTACGTTCACAGCCAGAAGCAGAGCATGTGAGGTTTAAAATCTTCATTGCAAATGTTTTTAATTCAGGCGTTGATGCACCATAAGAAGACCACCAATCAGCTTGAAACACAAAAAACATATAAATTATAAGATTAACTTTATTGTAATGATATCATCCAATATTGAAATATCACAAGTCAACAAATTATTTGCAAATTTACCTGGTGATTTTAAAGTTCTTTGTCTGATAGCCATTGGCAAACCAAAAAGTCCTGCTTTCTTGTACTTTTCCAATTGATTCGTGATCTGATCTTGTAAATCCTCACCTCTCACCAATCTAGATATGCACTTGTACAAACCCTCCATCACTTCTGTATCATTTTCTATGTCAGGGTTTGAGTAAAAACACTCTGGATTCAACAAATATCTAGCCGCGTGCAAAGGTCGATGGAGTTGAATGTTCCATCTTTTGTCAGTGAATTCAAAAACACTTCGATATTTCTCTTCATTATTGTTAAATGACGCAGCAATAGCTTCTTTAGCTCTGTCCATTGACTCATAAATATAACCCATAGGAGATCTTTTTTCACCATCTACCAGTCGCAATACTTTCACCAATGGGCCACCAACTTTTAATGCAAAACCATATTTTTCCAAAACGAAGGCATCAATATCACTTCTGCTATACATTTTCCTGCAGCCTCCTTCGAAAATCGACTATTTGCCCACTTTTCAGATGTAAACATCTTTCTTAAATTTACTTGTTGTACATGAAACCGCTTTAAAGTCAAAAAAGCAGTTGCAAAACGTGTCTTTGCGGTTCTTACCATGTCTCTCTGCCCAGTAAACTCTCTCATCATGCTCAATACTTGTGGTCTGTTATAAATATAACCATTCACCATCAACGTCCGTTCATGCAGTTTTTTAAGATGAGGAACTTTGAATATATCCTCGAGCAACAAATCTAAACAATGAGCTGTACAAGGAGTCCAGTACAAGTGTGGAAATCGATTTTCCAAAAGACGACCTGAAAAAAATAAAATTAGTCAAAAAAATAAAAATAAAAACATGATACAAATATCCAATTATTAATTGAAACTTGAAAATAATATATATTTAAAATATTACCTGCACTGACATTGCAACTTGCATTATCTGTTACGATCTGAACCACATTTTTTTCTCCAATGCGATACACAAATTTAGAAAGTAACTCAAACATCTTGTCAGCTGTGTGAGAATAGCCTGAAGCATCAACTGATTCAACAAAAACACTTCCTTTGGGACCGTTTACCAAAAAATTTATAAGAGTCCTATCCTTTTTATCTGTCCATCCATCTGCCATGATTGTGCACCCAAACTTAGCATGATCTTCTTCGTGGGATTTAAGGAGCAAGTTTGTATTTTCCAACTCTTTCTTTAAATACTTAACTCTCATTTCATGATATGATGCAGGTTTCATCCCAGATCCAAATTGTCCAATAGCTTCAATGCAAGGCTCAAAAGAATCATATTTAACAACATTGAAAGGAATTCCAGCATCATACATCCATCTTGCAAATTTCTCAACCGCAATATCTCTCAACTTCTTTTTATTTTCATCAACTTGCCCTTTGTTTTTTGCATGTCTTTGTTTGACAATTTCATCAACATCTTTCATAAAATAAAAATTAATAGGTCCAGTTTGTTTGCATTTTTTACCTTGGACCGTAGGATAGATTCTTGAATCAGATATTGGTCGTTTTCCTTTTACTTTACTTTGATGGTCATCTTCATGTTCTTCCAAATCTTCCAAATCATCAATATCATCAGAATGCGGAATATCATCCATTTGATTTTTCAAAGTACTATTTTTTTTGCATGAACTCTCTAATTTCTTCTTTAACATGCTCGGGACATTTCGGACAAGCTTTTACATTTCAATTGCCTCCAACTAAATGCAGTTTGTGTCGATAAATTCCGTCATTTGTTATTTTACCATAAAAAATACAAGTGACAATATTTGGATTTTTAGGATCTGAACATGTTGCATAACTCGAAGCAATTTCTTTTCGAGTAGATGGAATTACTGTATTTGACATGGTTTAGAATCAACTCAATCAACGCCGCTGAAAATTGAAATCAATAACAATAAATCAATAATAATTAATGAATAACAAATATATATATAAAACTGGAAAAAAATTATTATTAAAGTATAAATCTGATTTATATGAAATTATGAATTAATTAAATTAATTATAATTTTTTAAAATATGATTTAAATATGATTCATATAAATATGATTTAAATATTTAATATTATAATTCATATAAATCTGATTTAAATATGATTTTTTAAATTTGTATGTTTAAATATAATTTTTATATATTTAAAATTTAAATCTGATTTAATAAATATAATTTTTTTATTATAATTTTTAAATTTTAAATTTACCTGATTTCTGATTTTTTAAAATTTTTTATATGATTTTTGATTTTAAATAAAATTTATAAGATTTTTTAAGGAATTGTTTGAATTTTTTGAGAAATTGTTTTTTTTTAAATTAATAAAAAACGAAAATAAAACTGGCGGCGCCGGAAGTGTCGTGGGACGCCTCCGGCGCCGCCGGAAGTAGCGTCTCACTCCTCCGGCGGCGTCGGAAGTGTCGCCGGACATCTCCGGCGACGCCGGAAGCGTCGCCGGAGGCTTCCGCCGGCGCCGGAGGCGGGCGATGTTGCTTCCGGCGTCGCTGGAGACGTGCCGCGACGCTTCCGACGCCGCTGGACATCGCAAATAGTGCCCAGCGGCGCCGGAAGCGTCGCCGGACGCTTCCGCCGTCGCCGGACGCTTCCGCCGTCGCCGGAGGGGTGCGATGTTGCTTCCGGCGTCGCGAGAGGCGTCCCGTGACGCTTTCGGCGCCGCTGGACACCGCAATAGTGTCCAACGGCACCGGAAGGTTCACCGGACATCTCAGACCGTGCCAACTATTGAATTTGAACTGAGAAAGGAATACCTGGACGTCGGCGAAGCAGACGAAGACGCTTGGACGTCGGCAAGAAGCAGACGAAGACGCAGACGAAGATGCTTGGACGGCGGCGAGAAGTAGATGAAGACGGGGCAAACGTGGACGATGGCGAGAGGAAGATGAAGAGGCGCTGGAGAATTAGGGCTTTAATAAAAAACAAAAGCAAATTTAGAAAAAAAAATTTCCAAAGACCGGGTCGCGGTCGCGCAAGAACGCGTTGCGCAAGAACTCGTCGCGCGAAGCGCAGCGAAGCGCTCGCGTTGTCGAAGCCACTCGCTTCCCCGTTCACAGAAGCGAGGATGGCTCGCGTCGCGGCGCCTTGCGCTTAAGCGCGCGAGGCGCTCGCTTTTGACAACTCTGATTGAGAACTTGATAATATTAAACGAATCAAGCTCAAGCCAAGTTTGAACACATCTCAAGTTTATTTAAAAATCTCAAGTTTATTTAAAAAAGAAACCAAGCTAAGCTTGAATAACCGTTTACTTAGTTCGATTACCTTATGAAACAAGGTTGAATAATATAAACTGCTTGACTCATTTACAACCCTACAATTCATATAGCTTAATGTAGAGTATCTAATGACTTGAATTTTTCAGGTTGCTGATGCATTAGTAGGCAATAAGACTTGACCTAGTGGCTATGGCTAGCCAACTTTTGCATTTGAATGCATTCTTTTAACTTTTGGAGGTGTTCCCATGGATTGAGCCACATTCTTCTATAAATGATAGATCCTGGTTTGCTATGCCCTAAAGTCACTAATGATAACGTGTCACATCTAGAATTGAAAATACTAGCGGGGAGATCTCAATGCATGTTGCCTTTTTATGTGTCCATCATCAAATAATAAGTTGTCAATTCTCCCACATACATTCCATGAACTAGAAAATTAATGTGGTTTGAGGTAATTGATGCCTAACAATGAACTTAGTCATATCTCTATAGGCTATGTTCACTAGTCTGAATCTACGCGCCTTAATACATACATTAGACAAGTGTCATAAAATGACCTCACCCATCCATGTAACTTATGGAATTTTTGTTGTTTAATATGCACATAGGGGTATAAATGTACTGACGTTTGTGAATAAGCTTGGTGTTCGATTTAATAAAGCTTGATTATGTTTGTTCAATAGCAAAAAAGCATATAAAATAAATAAACATGAATACTATCTTGGTTTGTTAATGTTCATCAACAAAGTTCATGAACAATTTACTAATAAACTTATTGATTAATTTATGTAAAATTTTAATTGTAAAGTTATTTCTTAATTTTTTTTTATCAAAGTACATAAAAAATATATACAAGCTGGATGGTTGAAATGGAGGTTAGCGTCGGGTGTATTATGTGATCGTAAAATACCTCTAAAACTTAAAGGGAAGTTTTACAAAACGACAGTTAGACCTGCTATGTTATATGATGCTTAATGTTGGGCCATGACTCAGGCACATAAGTAGAAAATGAATGTTGCAGAGATGAGGATATTAAGGTGGATGTGTGGACATACAAGGATGGACAGAATAAGAAATGAGAGCATTAGAGAGCAAGTCGGAGTTGCATCTATTAAGGAAAAACTTCAAGAGACACGTGTAAAATGGTACGGACATGTACTTAGACGATCTAATAAATGCCCTAGTTAGGTGATTTAAAACTATGATAAATATGTACATTAAACGAGGAAGAAGCCAAAAACAACATGGTTAGCAATAATAAAATAAGATAAAATTTATTTAAATATAGATGATGATATAATAGGGACAAAGCCTTATGACATAGAAGGATCCATATAGTCGGCTTTACCTAGTGGGATAAGGCTTGGTTGTTGTTATTGTTGTTGAAGTTCATAAAAAATATGTAACTTGTAAATTTTTATAATCTTAAATTATTCATAATATGCTAAAAATAAGAAAATAATAGATAAATGTTTAATCTAATTTATAAGGACAACGTAATTGTTAGTTGAGCTCGATAAAGAGTTCGAGCTCTATAAGTTATTTTATAAGAAGCTTGAATAGGCTCTATAAGTAAATAACAAGCTTGAACACAACTAAGCTCCGTTCAGATCAGCTCGTTTATATGCACATATGTGGATTAATAATGAATAATATGTGGAAATAAGATTTTTCATTAAACTTTTCAGTTCTATATATTAGCGATTCAAATTTTGTTCAGTTTTTTGCACACTGGTTGTAACAGTTCATTGAAAAGGGTGTTCTGTTTGGAGGGATGTCAGCCAAAATGGAGGGGAGGAGAAATGAAAGAATAAGAAAGCTATCTACTGGAGGAAACTAGAAAGAGAAGGGGACTAACAAGGCATTAATTGGTCTATCTTTTTCATCAGAATTAATACATTCAAATATGGATAGATTGGAAGGAAGAAAGGGAAACGATGAAAGACTAATTTCTGCATCACTAAACACCAACCACCGTTAGGCCTTGAACCATTGACATACCATCACCGATGGCCACCAATCATCGATAGATGTGGCTAGGGAGGAGCCGAGGGAGGGGGGAGGGGGAGGGGGGAGTGGGGGGGGGGTGGGTGGGTGGGGAGGGAGAGCGATAGGGGGTGAAAGAGAGGTGAATGGAAGGCAACGACACTGCCGCCTCCCATCAACGTAGACACATACCTTTCGGTCCCCCTTGATGTGAAATTTGTGGCTTCGTCCTTGGATGTGGCAATCATTGGATCTGAACACTTAACCACTGGTGATTGCCAGATGCCACCAAGGACTGTTGCTGGCCGTTGTTGGAACATGGAAGGATCATTATAGTTGATGGTTTCAACTGTTGGACCATTGCTTGACCACCATCATCCCATGAATAGGTCATGCTGGACCACATTTGGACGCCAACCACCATCATTACCTTTCAAAATCTGGTGGAGAAGAGCTTGAAGAAGAGTAGATGACATTGTTTTGTTTCCTCTCCTATCAAGTAGACATTTTAGATCATTCCTCTTTCCTTTCCTTCTCATCTGTCTCTCCCTTATTTCCTTCCTCTCTTTTTTCACCAACCTCCCTCCCTCCAAGTAGTGGCCTAAAAGATTGGGATTTAGCCTCAAACGAATGCAATTTGTGAATCTTATGAAATCATTAAAATAGAAATAAACTAAAAATACATTAGATACAGTGGTTATTTTTTAGTCGACCTTTCATATGTTCCCTACTCCCTACTCCCTACTCCCTGTATTTAAAAAAAAAAATCCGTCGAGAGTTTGAAATTTTTGAAGTGGTTTCCCTATGTTGTTTTCATAGTTAATATTTGCTATTATTTCCAAACTGTATTTCAATTAAAATAATTGACCTTTCATGTGGTTATTACTCCCTATACTTAAACAGGCCTTAGAGAATCTTGAATTTTTTGAGATAGGAGTAGTTCCTGATTTATGCCAATTTATTACCCCCTCATTCAGCCTTGTAATACTTGCTGGATCGTTAGATGCGACTGTGTGTGTTTGAGATGCTAGCCTCTCAATGTTTTCATTTCTACAAAATTAGTTATGCAAAGGAAAACATATACAACACATCAAAACACAAGTACACAAAGATAAACCATTTGTGGTCCGGTAATCCCTTGGACATTGACTCCATGGCTACTCCATGACCTGTTCTTTAGGTGGATTACTCCTGAAATCCCACTATCTTTTCTCTTTCTCGGAAATCTTCTGAAAGTGGTGAAATCCCTTATAGATTTATCACTAACAAGAGTGATACAAAACAAAATACAACAATAATAAAACAATAATGAAAGTGTTATACAATTAGGGCTTTGCTTCTCATTTTTTGGTTACTTGCTTTGATGTTTTTTTTCATGCTCTAGAATCATCACCAGGATCTCTCAGCAACTCTGTCAAAACCTCCCTTCCAGCCTCCTTTTATAATTACCTTGCTGGAAATGATAACATTCTCGAATCTTTTGCTCTATCCTCTAGTTGCCTCTGATTAGTGGACTGATTTACACTTTTGTCTGTTGCCTGCCTCCCCAATGGCTACTTCGATGCTCCAACAATTCTTTCATGGATTCCTATGTGGCATCAATCGAGTTACCTTATACATTAGTCGACTTGTCTCATTCTATTCATTTGAATTCCAACAGTAGTCCACCTCCCTCATTTAGTCTCCTGAATAAAGACCTTTTGTTTGCTAGCAAACTAGTCTGAGTTGATTGCCTAGTCAACTACTCTATTAGTCGACTCAATTCCACTACCTAGTTGGCTGGTTCATCAGTCGATTGAATTCCCACTTTGATTCCTGTATGAGTCTACTGATTCTTTGATTCCAACCAAACTTTATCTTGCCAAGAGATCCCATATCTCCTACCAGGACTATTTCTATGCTTAGAGACTATTTCTCTAGGACTTCATCTGTTTCTTAGTGTCAGTCAACCTTGGCTTACTAGAATTTCATCCTTTGCCACTATGAGTTAACCTTAATACACTAAGTCTTCCTTTGCTTAGAGGCTACTCCTTTAAGACTTCATCCTTGCCTTACATGCCGTCAATCTTTACTTCTTGAGACTTTATCACTTGCCAAACATCTAATCCTACTTAAAGTACCTAGATATTATCATTGTCTAGCATTTAGTCCTCTTGACTCGCTTGGAACTACCAAACATTGGGCCCTCCTTAATCTACTTGACTTCCATCACTTGTTAATTCCCCATTGGAGTCTCTGTTGCTAAATGTTTGCTCAAATCTTGATTCATTTGGACTTCATCTAATGTCATATCCAAACTGCAAACATATTGCTCAAACATCAAAATACAAATCTTGATCTATTAAGACTAAGATGCGCTTGATTGTACCATCAATTCCATCTTTAGATTTATGAATCCTATTTCAACTGAAAATAGTCAAGAGCTTAGATGAGGAGCATGCTATACCTAAAGGCTCAAAGGTAATTTGGAAATTGTGGTGGGACTGAGTGATTCAGCTACTTTTTGACACTTTAGAATGAAGATATAGGTGTTTCCCAATTATTGCATTTGGGACAATTGGCTCTTAATGGGATTTCAAGCAACAAAAAGATGATAACCCTCACTCGGGGGCCCTCTCGGGCTGCCCCACACGATCTGGAATGACGGTAAATCATGGGAGGTTCACCCAGCACAGTGGCCATTTGCATGGATACTAATGAGGCATTGCACACACGCTGGAATCGGCCTCATGACCTAGTGCAGCAACTCCATAGGTACCGACTGTGCTAGCCTGTGAGGCTGTTGGGTATGGCTTGGTGGGTTTCCTAAGCGAATACTCGGTCGATCTGAGAGACCTCTCCATGTCTACGGATTAAAAATTAATCCGAATGGAGACCCGTCTCCCTACGACCATCTCGTGCCGTATCGAACGATCCAAATCACAACTCGGCCAATTACAAAAATCAGCCTTGTGATTTGCTCGACCGTTCGACCGCGGAAAAGGCGACAAGTTGATCGCCGACTTTTGTGTTTATGGTCGGGGTCCAGTTAGTCAATTATTAACTATGATAACTAATCAAAATAATTAACTTTCACACATGAAATGACGAGGTTAGTAAACATAGCACAAAATTGACATAAGGATAATGAATGGAGCTTGGAAAGGGTTATACTTCTCCGATCACATCGCGGTCTTCTACCTTATGTCCCTCCCTTCGCGGACGACGTGTGAGCGACGATCTACCGCGAACCGAGATCGCCGTGACACCCAAACAATCTCTTCTCCAAGCCAACCAAAAACCCTAACAATAAGGTTTTGGAACCGCCGGCTTGCCCTCCTCCTTCCCTTGCGCCGCCGGCCTCTCTTGGTTGCCAAGTCCGCCGGCCACAAGGGCAGATCCGAGGAGATGATGGAGAAGAAGAAGAAAGGAAGAAGGATCTCCCTTTCCAACTCAACCGGCCAAACTCCTCTCCTCACCTCAAGCTTGCGCCGCCGCCGACCAAGCCTTGCGCCGCCGCCTCCTAGAGCACCTCCGACCAACCGCTGCCTCTCCCTGACTCCTCTTGATCGACTAGGCCAAGAGAAGGGAAGAACCCCTTCTTCCTTGAGCCAACGACCGAGAGAAAAGAGAGAAAACAAGGAAGAAAATGAACTTTCTTCCCTTGGGCTCGCCGACTACCCTAGGTGAGAGAAGGTGAGGGAGAGGAGAGAAAACCTTGAGTTGTTGTGTGATTGATTAAGCCTTGGTTTCATGATCTCCTTGGGTATTTATAGGGCTAAGGTAGGGACCAAGAGGAGAAGTTGGATCTTGGCCCACCAATGGATCTAAACCCGATCCATTAATTAAGATACATTCCACTAAAGGATCTTAATTGAACTTCCTCATCAACCCCCATATTTTCATATGGGCTCCACATATTACGAGTCATCCATCCCCCCGTGTTTAAGATCTCGAATGCTCGTTAATTAATTTAAATTACTGACAATTCAAATTAATTAGCCTCTGAGTCCTTGACTAGTACCACTCGACCTTATCATCATGTCGGATCAAATCCACTTGCAGGGTTTAGCATGATGAACCTTTCGAGCTTATCCATGGGTATCATCAACCCGACTCACCAGGACATGTATTTCGTCAATAATCAACAACACATGATATTATTAATATTATCTCCCAATTCATCGGGCCTATCGATCTAACAGAATAGATCTCGCCCATTGGTGAATAAAAGAAATAATAGTTAATAATATATGCCCGTTATTATATCTGGATTAAGGGATCGTACTCCATAATATAAACTTGAGGTCCTATCCAATTATCGAGTCAGTACAAATTGGATAACCTCGGATTTTGGTCATACTCAATGTACTCAAAGCACACTAGTGTAATTCTATGGTCAAGACCAACCACACCTAATTACACTACAACCATTCTGATTGATTGTCCAATTCCATCTCGGTTGTGAGCCTCTATTTTATACTTAGTAAGGAACTGATAACATGATCTTCCGTGTGACACCACACACTATGTTATCTACAATGCAAAGTAATTGGACTTCATGCATGTACTAATGTAAACAGGCACGTAGTGTACTTGTGCTTCTCTTTTCAAAATAAAGATGTTTATATAAAGAAATTCATGTCTTTCAGTATACACATCTTACAATCACGCACTTATACTTAAAGACATTGCTGCTCTCTTACTGCCATACATTTGACTCCCGTATCCTCCACATGCCTATCAAAAGCTCTAGTTGAAAGAGCTTTAGTGAAAGGATCTGCCAGGTTGTCCTCTGATGCAATCTTGGCGACAGTCACTTCTCCTCGCATTACGATTTCTCGTATCAGGTGGTACTTGCGCTCTATGTGTTTACTCGCCTTATGGGCTGGTGGTTCTTTCGAGTTTGCAACTGCATCACTGCTATCACAAAAGATTGTGATAGATCTGGGCAAACCAGGAATCACATCCAAGTCCATGATGAAGTTTCCGAGCCATACAGCTTCCTTGGCTGCCTCTGAGGTTGCCACATATTCAGCTTCCATGGTGGAGTTCGCCATGCATTTCTGCTTGACACTCCAAACAATGACTCCACCTCCTAAAGTAAACACAAACCCCGAGGTAGACCTACTCTTGTCCCTATCTGACTGGAAATCTGAGTCCGTATAACCTACAGGGACTAATTGGTCTGCCCAGTGAACCAACATATAATCCCTAGTCCGTCTCAGGTACTTCAATATATGCTTTACCGCAGTGCAATGTCCCTGTCCAGGGTTACTCTGATATCTGCTAACCATGCCCACGGCAAAACAGATATCAGGTCTCGTGCACAACATAGCATACATGAGGCTTCCTACTGCCGAAGCATAAGGAACCGCCTTTATTTCCTCTATCTCCTTTGATGTTTTCGGACACATCTCCTTGGATAGAGGAACTCCATGCCTAAAGGGTAGGAAACCCTTCTTGGAGACTTCCATGCTAAAACGAGACAAGACGGTGTCAACATATGAAGCTTGGGATAAGCACAACATCCTTTTCTGGCGATCCCTTATGACTTTGATCCCAAGGATGTGTCCTGCTTCTCCTAAGTCCTTCATATCAAACTGCTTTGAGAGCCAGACCTTTACGTCTGATAACACTTTGACATTGTTGCCAATTAACAAAATGTCATCTACGTAAAGTACAAGAAACATCACGACGTTTCCGTCACATCTTTTGTATACACATGACTCATCCGGGCTTTGAGTAAATCCATATGACTGGATTACTTCATCAAAGCGGATGTTCCAAGATCTTGAAGCTTGCTTCAATCCATAAATGGATCGATTAAACTTACATACTAGATGCTCTTTGCCTTTTGCAATGAACCCTTCTGGTTGCTGCATGTAGATGGTCTCCTGAAGATTTCTGTTAAGGAAAGCTGCCTTGACATCTATCTGCCATACCTCAGAGTCCATATGAGCTGCAATAGATAAGAGAATTCGGATCGACTTAAGCATGACTACCGGCGAAAAGGTCTCCTCATAATCGATACTCTTTTTCTGAGTGTACCCTTTCGCAACAAGCCTAACTTTGAATGTCTCAACCTTCCCGTCTGATCCTCTCTTTCTCTTGTAGATCCACTTGCATCCAATGACTTTTACACCATTGGGTGGTTCTACTAACTCCCAGACCTGATTAGAATCCATTTATTCTATCTTAGAGTTCATCGCTCTTTGCTAAGAATCTGCATCCTTATCTTGGAGAGCCTCGTCGTAGGTCCAGGGATTCGGTTCATGTTTACCAGAGACCAAGTCCGAAGATTCTCCCAAAAACATGAACCTTTCAGGCTGTCTGACAACCCTCCCACTGCGACGAGGCACCACCTGTGTATCCTCAGTGACACGCGGTGCAGTGACTTGTGGTGTGTCCTCTTGTACAATTGGTCCTAAGGTCGGAACGCCCCCACTTAACTCTTCAAGCACTAGTCTACTCTTGGGCTTATGGTTCATCACATAGTCTTCTTCTAAGAATCTGGCATTCGTACTTACGATTACCTTCTGATCCTTAGGACTATAGAACAGACCACCTTTCGTTCCCTTAGGGTTGCCAACAAACAAACACACTTCTGTCCGAGATTCCAACTTATCAGTATCTCCCTTTAGCACATGTGCTGGACTACCCCAAATCCGAATATATCCTAGACTAGGCTTTCGCCCAGTCCACAATTCTATGGGAGTAGAAGGTACTGACTTAGATGGAACCATGTTCAGAATGTACGTAGCTGTATCTAGAGCATATCCCCAGAACGAATCAGGTAGATCAGAATAGCTCATCATTGACCTAACCATTTCCATAAGAGTCCTATTCTTTCTTTCTGCAACTCCGTTCTGTTGGGGAGTATCGGGTGCAGTTAACTGAGACTGGATCCCAGCTTCTGATAAGTATGTCCTAAACTCTCCAAAGAGGTATTCTCCACCACGATCTGATCGTAGTGTCTTGATACCTTTACCTTGATGTTTCTCCACAACCATCTTAAATTCTTTGAACTAGTCAAAGATTCAGACTTGTGACCATCAAGTAAACGTATTCATACCTTTGAATATTCGTCTCACGAAGTATTCAAAGCTACCTCTTTCCTGGATAGGCATAGGATCACACAAATCAGGATGAACCAATTCTAACATATCTGTGGCCCTATACCCCTCAGCCTTAAAAGGCCTCTTGGTCATCTTACCTTCCAAGCAAAATTCAAAGGTTAGGAAGTCTCCCACTACTAATGAACCCGAGGGTCCATTGGCTATCGACATTTGATATGACCAAGCCTTAGATACCAAAGACATGTTTTGTTTATCTTGGAAGGAACCTTTCTCTTATTTTGATTAGATGATGAGCTATTTATTTCAGTTTGCATCATGGGAGTTATTGGTTCTAGAGTATACAGATTGCCGACTATTGTACCCGAACAGATAATCTTTCTATTTCTTTTAATAACAACTTTATTATCAAAAGCAACAGAATATCCATCCTTTATTAACTTAGAAACTGAAATTAAATTTTTTCTAAATGAGGGTGCATAAAGGCAATCTCTCAGAACTAACAATTTATTTCTCTCAAAAGATAAATAAAAGGCTCTCACTGCAACTGCTGCCACTTTCGTAGCGTCGCCCATGTAGACCACGATCTCTCTCTCAGCCAGCCGTCGGGTTTCCTGGAACCCTGCAGAGTATTGCAGACATGGTCAGTTGCTCCCGTATCTACGCACCAGGTACTAGTAGATGGCACCGCTAAACATGTTTCAATGACTAAGACTGAAGAAATACCTTTGTCTTGTCGACGGGGGCAGTTCGCCTTCCAGTGCCCAGTTTGCTTGTACGTGAAGCACTTGCCTTTCGGCTTCTTCACGCTAGTCCAAGGTCTCTGCGAAGCTGCTGCCTTCTTGAACCCTCTTTGTTTCTTCTTCTTCCTGCCTTTTGGCAAAGAAGAAGAAACCTTTGAATTACTAAGGCCTGCGAGTTCTGACGAAAGAGACCCTCTGCCGCCTGGAGTTCTCCCAGTAGTTCACCCAACGTATAATCTCTTTTGTTCATATTATAGTTGTGCCTGAACTGCTTAAAACTCCTAGGTACAGACTGGAGTATAATATCGACCTGGAATTCCCCGTCGATTTGTGCTCCCAGTACCTCAATCTCATTGAGGTGAGCCATCATCTTTAGGACATGATCCCTTACGGGTGTCCCTTCGACCATAGTGGTCGTCATCAGACTCTTCATTGCGGACTGCCTAGCAGTTCGACCTTGGTGTCCGAAGAGATCTTTGAGGTTCTGCATCATGTCACTAGCAGTGGGCATGGCCTGATGCTAATGTTGCAGCACATTCGACATAGATGCCAGAATGTAGCACCGCGTCATCTCATCTGCCTTGACCCACTTCTTGTAACGTTGTTTCAACTCTTCACCAGAGTCTTCTCTAGGCCTTTCTGGACATTCCTCGAAGAGTACAAATTTGTACTCTTCAGTAGTGAGGACAATGTCTAGGTTCCTCTTCCCATCTATATAGTTTGGGCCAGTAAGTTTATTTTCTTTAAGAATGGTGGCTAGTGACTTAAAGACCATTATGAAAAACCTGAGAATCACAACATACACTATTTTAGAAATCGAAAATAAATTGATTCCTCAAAACAATTAATTTTCGAAATCAACCAACATCTCAAACACCGAGAATTTGCATGCCACGTTAGTGTGGACGTATACAAACCCTACATTCGTTCAAGAAAGTTTTACCCATTAATCTTATTATCTTGTCAACCTAACTTTTTTGACAAGTAAGACTAATAGTTGGTCAACTTCGACCCTACAAATTATTAGCAGTGACTCCGTTGGGGAGGATACTAATAATTGTATCTAAGTGTTTACCATTGCACGACACTAAGAGAATTATTTAGGATTATGTGCCTTCCGTTGGGGAAGTACACACGCTCTTCAATAATCCTCTGTAATCTTTTCTGAACTTGTGATCCGCAGAACAAGCCTATCCGTTATGGAGGAAGGCACTCAGAGCCAACGCGCGGGCTTGTTCGCATCACATATCAGATTGCAATGGAGGCCGTGAGACCCTTAGGGTCCCTCTCCCACTTAGTAATTTATTTCGAGGAATTTTAACTTAGCACAACCACACAACCAAGCACATAACCAATAATATGAAAAATGCAGAAAATCCTAGATCTTCCAACTTCATGACCCTTGGTCTCTAATGCGCCTCCAGTTGTGTCGTCACTTCGTCCGCTCCTCCCTTCCTTCTGCGCAAGCTACCTTGAGGGATCTCCGAGCCGAAATGACTAGCTAATTATTTTTACATCATTGATCCTATACTCCACGAAGGAGTGTACATGAAAACTAGATCGAAAGTAAAATAAAAAGTTCGGCTAAACATGTGTCGTATTTAATTACAAAAATTAAATACCTAGCCTCGTCAACCCCGAGGATTAATTAATTACTAAAATTTCGCATAACCATCACACACATCAATTATTTTGGCCATGAAGTTGGAATCTCGTGCCTGCAACACAAAGTTAGCCTACGCATATTCACACATCATCCAGCAAAATAAAATGTATGAAAAAATGCAAAAATTAATCAATCCTAAATACACAAAGCCGGAAACCTCAGCTATGATACCAATTGTTGGGTATGGCTTGGCGGGTTTCCTAAGCGAATACTCGGTCGATCCGAGAGACCTCTCCATGTCTACGGATTACAATTTAATTCATATGGAGACCCGTCTCCCTACGACCATCTCGTGCCGTATCGAACAATCCAAATCACAACTCGACCAATTATAAAAATCAGTCTTGTGATTTGCTCGACCGTTCGACCGCGGAAAAGGCGACAAGTTGATCGCTGACTTTTGTGTTTATGGTCGGGGTCCAGTTAGTCAATTATTAACTATGATAACTAATTAAAATAATTAACTTTCACACATGAAACGACGAGGTTAGTAAACATAGCACAAAATTGACATAAGGATAATGAATGGAGCTTGGAAAGGGTTATACCTCTCTAATCACCTCGCGGTCTTCTACCTTATGTCTCTCCCTTCGCCGACGTAGTGTGGGCGACGATCTACCGCGAACCGAGATCACCGAGGCACCCAAACAATCTCTTCTCCAAGCCAACCAAAAACCCTAACTATAAGGTTTTTGGAACCGCCGACCCCTCTTGGCTGCCAAGTCCGCCGGCCACAAGGGCAGATCCGAGGAGATGATGGAGAAGAAGAAGAAAGGAAGAAGGATCTCCCTTTCCAACTCAACCGGCCAAACTCCTCTCCTCACCTCAAGCTTGCGCCGCCGCCGGCCAAGCCTTGCGCCGCCGCCTCCTAGAGCACCTCCAACCAACCGCCGCCTCTCCTTGACTCCTCTTGATCGACCAGGCCAAGAGAAGGGAAGAACTCACTTCTTCCTTGAGCCAACGACCGAGAGAAAAGAGAGAAAACAAGGAAGAAAGTGAACTTTCTTCCCTTGGGCTCGCCGACTACCCTAGGTGAGAGAAGGTGAGGGAGAGGAAAGAAAACCTTGAGTTGTTGTGTGATTGATTAAGCCTTGGTTTTATGATCTCCTTGGGTATTTATAGGGCTAAGGTAGGGACCAAGAGGAGGAGTTGGATCTTGGCCCACCAATGGATCTAAACCCGATCCATTCTACTAAAGGATCTTAATTGCACTTCCTCATCAACCCCCATATTTTCATATGAGCTCCACATATTACGAGTCGTCCATCTCCCCGTGTTTAAGATCTCGAATGCCCGTTAATTAATTTAAATTACTGACAATTCAAATTAATTAACCTTTGAGTTCTTGACTAGTACCACTCAACCTTATCATCATGCCGGATCAAATCCACCTGCAGGGTTTAGCATGATGAACCTTTCGAGCTTATCAAGGGGGCATCATCAACCCGACTCACCAGGACATGTATTCCGTCAATAATCAACAACACATGATATTATTAATATTATCTCCCAACTCACTGGGCCTATCGATTTAACAGAATAGATCTCTCCCATTGGTGAATAAAAGAAATAATAGTTAATAATATATGCCCGTTATTATATTGGGATTAAGGGATCGTACTCCATAATATAAACTTGAGGTCCTATCCAATTATCGAGTCAATACAAATTGGATAACCTCGGATTTTGGTCCTACTCAATGTACTCAAAGCACACTAGTATAATTCTATGGTCAAGACCAACCACACCTAATTACACTACAACCATTCTGATGGATTGTCCAATTCCATCTCGGTTGTGAGCCTCTATTTATACTAAGCAAGGAACTGATAACATGATCTTCCGTGTGACACCACATACCATGTTATCTACAATGGAAAGTAATTTGACTTCATGCATGTACTAATGTAAACAGACACCTAGTGTAGTTGTGATTTCTTTTCAAAATAAAGATGTTCATATAAAAAAATTCATGTCTTTCAGTATACACATCTTACAGAGGGCGCTCATAATGGGATTTCATGCTACTACATCATGATGACCTATACATACAAATTAGGATCCATGGCCATTAGAATATTGGTAAAGTTAATTAAAAGTGTTAATACTAAATTTTGGTGCCCTTGAGGATGAAAAAATTGATGGCAGATTATCATGGCATTGGAGTATGTTAAGAGAAGGATAATATATTATAATGAGTGTAGAAGAACAAAGTAATATGATTTATAACTTGAGCAATTGGAGTATAAGACTAAGTGACTAAGAGTAATCACTTTTTGCCACAATTAAGTGACTAAAAGTAGGTGAGAAGAATAATGAAAAAGCAATATATCTTAACTCTTGCAGATTAGGTTACTAGACAAGTTTCGGTTGTGTGATCAACTAATCAAGCTTTGCCTTATTAACTTGAAAATGGTGTTGCATATTTAGGTTCCTCAATTAAGACTTAACTTTACTGTTAGAGGGAATATATTTTGTTAATATGCTCTGGTGCCTTGAATTTCATTGTGACAAACAGTTTAGTCAAATGCATCTAGGGTTGACGGCTCATTGAGTGAATTAGCAGAAATGTAAAAATAGTATGATTCTTCTTTTTTCCTGTTTCTTCCATTCTTCTTTTTCTGTTTCTTCTTCCTTGTGGTAGAGATCACAGAAGAGGAACAACTCTCTTAAGTGCAGAGATGAGGAGTGATAAAAAGAAAGAAAATAAAGAAAACAAAAAAAGAAAAACTTAGGGGACGTTTGGTTTGTTCCATTTTCTATTTTCATTTTTCAGAAAATCGCATTTTCTCATTTTCTAGAAAATAACTTTCTTTCATTCTCTAGTTTTCTAGAAAACGCTTATATCTTTTTCTGGAAAACAAGGCTGGAAAATGCAAACCAAACATATTTTTCAGAAAATCGCATTTTCTACAGAAAATGAAAATGGAAAACAAGCCTACCAAACGCCCCCTTAAATACTATCAAGACAGAACATAAGAGATAAATGTAATCTGACTAGGATTTCCTGCCCAACATGCATGGCAGCACAAGGTTTTGTTATATTATAGCATACAAAGTGATGCAGTTCAGGATTCAAAGTTTAAACCTTTACCATATGTATTATGTAATCTACTTTTGATCCATTTTTATTTTTTATTTTTTACATTGGACAGGCCATTATTTTTTGTAAAGACATATAAAGGCATCTCAGATGGTATTGTTAAAACATGTTATGAGTTGTGAATTAAATAATTCTTATTCCCTATATTCTTCAACTTTTCTCCCACCTCTTCTCCCTCCTTCCTTCTCATGCCT
Organism: Boesenbergia rotunda; assembly: GCA_024364735.1. Classification (NCBI taxonomy): domain Eukaryota; kingdom Viridiplantae; phylum Streptophyta; class Magnoliopsida; order Zingiberales; family Zingiberaceae; genus Boesenbergia; species Boesenbergia rotunda. The sequence continues at coordinate 146,855 of JAGFNQ010001719.1, forward strand.
ACTATTTCTATTCTCTTTTTATCTAATCTTATCGCCTTTCAACCTCTAATCCTCTATGTATCCTACGTCAGTTTATCTTACATCAGTTTGATATGAGAGTTTGTTCTGCATTATTTGGTATTTATATCCCAATGGATATCCATTCTGTCTTGCTTGATTCTTTGTCATTACAATATCAAGTCTGCTTGCACCATTCATTCAGATCTATTGACACTCTGCCACTTCCCATCTTTTCTATGACACTGCCACCTTGCCCCCGGGACTATGGTGTAATGGAAGGGCATCCAAGTTGTCACTCAGGCACCCACGATTCTATTCCCAGCTATGGCACATTTGCAGGGATTTTCCCTCCAAATGGGATGTGCAACCAAGGGATGCTGGGCTTCTGGTCCAAGCTATGGCACTATGGTGTTTGATAGTGATGTAGGTTGATGGCATGTGCATACACCAACACATAAACGGTATCATGTGTAGCCTCTCGGATCTAGTATAACCCGGAATGGACAAGTTGGAACCAGCAGTACCATTTGTTCTTTGTATGTTTTTGATGATATCTATTATCCCTTTTCATCAAAAAATATGACACTGCCACCTCCTACACAGTAGTCTGTTCTAGACATTGCTGTTAAAAAACTTCCTTGATTGGTGAAGTGCATTCTATCTTCCTTGAGTGATGGCATTGCTGTCGACCATTTCTGCTCCATCCCATCACAGCTGCAGTTACACTTCATCTCTCAGAGCCAATGCTTTCCTAGTGTGAACAAATTTCTTCAGAGTCAAGTGTCTTGGTGTTGCACCTTCTGCAATGCTCCACCATACCACTGACTTTGATTTAGAAGATCTATCTTATCTAGTTTTTCTTGGATTAGCTTGTTCGTGATAAAGTAGTTCAGACTTCAGAAAATGATTTTTCCCTCCACGATTCTATTCTCAGAGAGAATCTTTTACCTGTTGTTTCTTTAATTTTTCTATTTTTCTTATATTTCCCATTAGTTTGTGATATGTTTTTGGATCTGTCTTGGTTATTTCTTCCATTAATTGATCTATCTATCATTTTGTTTTTAATTGTAAGGGTACTGGGTGCGGCCGCATTACAAAAATATGTTGGGAGCTTAGGTGGTATTGGGGCATCTGGTGTTGGTTCAAGTGCCACATATGCCCCTAAAGACTTGAACAAAGAAATCGTGCCAGAGAAGGTAATTCTTAGTATGCTTCTTACTCCTTGTAAGTGCTTTCAATACTGTTATTCAGCATTAATAGGTTCCTGATAACTTACATAGTTCATGTGCCTTGTTGACTTGGTTTATCAATCTTAAAACTCAAGAAAACAGTAGATGATTTCCTTTCTTGTTCTTACTAAATAATGCTAAATAGCTGTTTTTCCTCAATCGGAGAAATCAATCCTAGATGGTTAATGTAGAATTCTATGATATTGAAGAACATGTCGAGACCTGCACATTGAACCTATCATATTTTGTTCAATTGCGAGGCAATGAAATAGCTTATGAACAGTTCTTGAGTAAAAGTCATTTTAAAATTCTCTAAAAGGTTGACTTTTCAGTTTTGACATATATGCCTTTTGAAGGTTTCATTATTCTTCAAAGGGCATATTTTGAATCATCTTTACTTCAAACAATTAGGTCAAAGCCCACATCAAATAGTTTTTAAATTGTCTTAGCACCATTCATTATGGTTGTCAAGATCGACCCATTCTGATACAAATCATCGAAGATAGGATTGACATCCACAAAGGCCAATCCAATCACAAGAAATTAGTTCTCACAAAGATCGTTGAGAAGTTACTAAAAAAAGTCAAAATTTGAAGAAATTACCCAGAAATGATTTAAGTTCCATTAAAAAAAAATATATGGAGAAGATTGAAATTTGGCCAAATCGAGAGAAATAAATGGATAAGTTTGGTTGAGATTTCTATGAAATTAGGTTGATTCCAAAGTTTTTGGACTTGACAAATATTTTGCTAGTACAAGCTTGAATCCTAACCCATATTTAAAATCTAGACTCTTGTTGAGGTTTTAGCCCCGAACTAGAACAATACGGTTTTGGTATCGTGTATGCCGTGCCGATATAGTTTTAGTATTTTTTTTAAAATTTAAATATAAATGTATATTAATTTTATTAATATTTGATTATTAAATATGCTTTATATTTTGATATGTTTAATTTATATTTCAATATTATCTCTTAAATTAATCCCTATTAATTTTTTATAAAAATTATTTCAAAAAATATGTAATTCTTAAAATTCAAAACTAAATTTAAAATTATGAAATCAATTAAAAATTAAAAATAATTATAAAATTATTTGAATATTTTAAATTATTTTTAATGTATTTGTAAAACTTTAATTTAAATAATTTATTTAAAATGTTTAGGAATTATATTTTTTAAAATTTTAGATTATTTTAAATTTATATTTAATTTTAAAATTATTTAAAAATTTTAAATTATTTTTAAATGTATTTATTATTTTTTAAAATTATTTAAAAATTTTGAAATAATTTTTAATATTTTATAACTATTATTAATAATAGTTTATTTATAAAAAATACATATTTAATAAAATAAAAAATTAATTAAACCAAAAAACTAAAAAAAATCGCGGTTGCGGTGGCTCAGAGGTTGTCGTGGCACCACGACCCTCGCTGGGGTTTAGGAATATATAAAATAATATTAGATTTTTTTAGAATTTTAAATAAATTTTATATATTTTAATGGGGTAATTCGAATAGGATTTTAAGACATATGTTTGACTATCTATTTAAGTTAGGGGTTGATTGGATCCATTAAAAATAATAATAACATTGCTAATAGAAATAAATAAATATTAATTAGATAATTTTATTAGGGTTTAATTAAGTCTCTTTGGATTATTATCCCTATCACAACTAGGAATTGATTGAGATAATAAATCGTTCAGTTTTAATTTCAGTTTTAATAAAATAAAAATTATTTGTTACGATGTCCCAACATCCGATGCGGTCGTTGGGGTCGCGCGACAGCTCCGGTGCGGCCGTGTCGGACGCCGATGTTGGTTGGCAGGTTGAACGAAATGTTGTCAGTTTTGACCGGTCGGTCGGCACGATATTTCAATCCTTGATCCTAACAAACACACAAAAGGGTGAGAGTGTCTTCTTTTATGTTTTGAATTCGAGCATAAATTTCTCATTCTCACCATCACCTAAGTTTGCCACGAGATAAAGCAATTAGGGAGGGTTTCGTTTCCCCCATTTTCTATTTCCATTTTCAAAAAACTGCATTTTTTGAAAAATGATTTTATTTCATTCTCTAGTTTTCCAGACAATGCTATATCTTTTTTTGAAAAATAAGTCTGGAAAATACAAACCAAACACGTTTTCTGAAAAGCCACATTTTCTATGGAAAATGAAAACGGAAAATAAGCATACCAAACACAGTCTTAGCCTTTCTATGTAAGTAAACAACTACAATATAAATAGAAAGTAAACAACTGCTAGCTAGACTATACCTTTCATCCGATGAGTCTCTCTTAGTCCACTGAGAGATGCAGTGTTATAAATAGTGGTAGGCAGTGGCGGGGCGGTTAGTGACTGTCTATCACCTTGGCCGCTTAGGCAGTGCCTAGGCGATTGAATTTTTTATACAAAATATTATAAATAATCGTTATTTTTTTATAATATTTACTTTTAATAAAATATAATAATTAAAAATTTACAATTTAATCTAAATATTTAAAAATAAAAGATATAATTATATATATATTAAATTAATAGGATAATTTTATTAGTCTTTAATTAAGTTTATTTAAATTATCCCAATCATATCTAGAGTTAATTAAAATTATTAACCTAAAATAATTAAATTAAACCCTAACATACAACTTACCCACCTCGGGTGACGAGTTTAACACATCGTTGGGACTGCACAACGAGTTCGGATGCATCGCTGGGCTCGAGCGACGCCTTCGGGCTTGTGGGACTTGTCCTTGTTTGCACGACTCATTTGGACGGGTTATCAGGCTTGGGCGATGTGTTTGGAGGCGTTACAGGGCCCTAAGCAATGCATCCGGACATGTTGCGGTGGCGAATTGGCGATAGTGGCGCCACGGTGGCAGAGTTACCGCCTCGAGGCCCTCGACCATTATTTAGAACACTGGAGAGATCTTATTATTGATTGAGAGAAATCTTATATATTCAATTGAGATGTGATTTAAGGTTCCAATTAAACTCAATAATGATAATTGCATTTGTTATTTTATAATATTTAATGATAACACACATAGGATGACACTTGTTGGAGCTAGTGACGCAGAGCACTCTTATGCGGCTCATAAGTGATTTGGGATGACAATGGGATTGGGTGTTGTGATTTCCTTCATATAAGAGGCAAGATTCCTACCCTATTTTACCTCACTTCTCGTGGGAAAGTTTTGGTGGGGCGATAAAATTTAAATTAAATATATGTGATTGATAGTCTATAAAATATATGTATTGTATACTAAATTTCATAGAGGCTAGGGTTGAACATAATTTCTTTTCACCATCCTTACCTTGTATTGCATCTGCGTTATTTTTCTTTTATATTATCTCTATTCCATTTACATTATGGGGTTGAGGCAGTCCCCATCAAAATGAATATAGTGAGTCTTGATTGAAGCTGGTGTAATCATAATCTCTATGAGTGGGCTTAGAATTCAGATGCAGGTGCATGTTCATTTAATGTTGCTAATCCTTCTTAGGATGGTGTTGTAGTTAATGATCTTAGCGACTTTCAAAAGAAGCGGCCATATAGAGGTGGCAAGATGTGTTCTTCAAGGACCCTACTGCTAATTGGGATGGGGAAGTGAAAGCTGCCTACATACATTGAATGTGGACTCTTGTCCGTAGGTGATTCCAGATGACTACTGTAGGTGGTGTGACTGAATTGCACTTGCGATGAAGTCAAATGAATACTAAAGTGCTGCTGACGGGATGACACTCATTGGCAAGGACACAACATGGAAAACTATCATTATTGCTTAGGGAAGTAAGAGAGTGAAAAACATGCGGATTAAAGGGAGGCCACCCACCTCCTCTTAGGGATAAATTCTTTTTTGAAAAAACCTAACCATAAAAGAGTGGCTCTAATACTATATAGAATTTGGAGAAAGACAATAGCATATTGTTTTTTTAATGAGATAACCATTACATAGATATATATAAACTCATGGTAACACTCTTAACTCTAGATTGTACTAATTTTTACTAAACCTGCTTCACATGATACCAAAATGAACTCACTACCTTTAACATACTATTCTCTAAGTCCATTTTAGTCCGATTTCACTTTCTCCACCTTGTCTTAATCAACCTGATCCTCTGCAGCTCCAATTTAGCCCATTTAACCTAACCACTCAAATATCTCAATTAGGCAGACTTAGGGTGGTTTCTAGGACCAAGTGGTCAGCCATACCTTATTCCGATCCCATTCACCTCACCTGTGCTCAGTGCACTTTGGCAGACTTAACCAACCAACCAACTACCGAACTCAATCCACTAAGGTTCTCCTTCAGGTAACTTCTCTAATTGATATAGGGCAATACCACGATAGTGAGTAGACATATATGTTTGTTGTAATCTAACTATGAAAGGTGGATTGGTCTTTAACATGGATGCATTTCATATCAGAATAACTGTCTTGTGATTGAAGATAGTAAGATTTGGGAATTCTATTCATGCAAATTGTGATTCTGATTATGTCTAAAATTATATCCTTTGGTCAAGTAATTTTGTGGTAGTTTAACCCAGTTCTTCGACACATTCCTTTTTAGTTTCCCACTTATGAACTTTAATATTTAAATCTTGTTTATGCTAACTGACATATGATCAACTTTATTATTCTTCCTTGCATCTCCATCGTAGTTTGTAGTATATAGATAATGAACAAATGGTTATATATTCCTGTTATTCTTGTGCAGAATGTGAAAACCTTTAAGGATGTTAAAGGTTGTGATGATGCCAAGCAAGAGCTTGAGGAAGTAGTTGAGTATCTTAAGAACCCAACAAAATTCACTCGTCTTGGGGGGAAATTACCAAAGGTAGGTGCAAAATCTGTTTTTTTGGTACTTGTACAGATCTTGTTCATCTGTTCTTTCAATATATGTTTTTAAACACAATATTGCAGCAACTTGATTCCATTGTTCATCTGTATCTTAAAAATTTGTTTTTAAACATATCTTGGTTTTAGTAGAATGTTCTCTTAATTGTTCTTGTCTATTCTGCATTTTTTTTTGTATAATTATAAATACCATTGCATTTATGAAACCTAAATGCTGTGCTTTAGAGAATGCACAAGAATTGCATTTTAAGTGGCTTGTTTTAGTATTTGGCTGTCTGCAGAAGATCTAATGGTTTATGTTCCTGAAATGAAGGTTGTCACCATTTGTGTAATTTGAAATCCTCAATAATCCCATTCAAGGTTTTAAATCTCGATTAGGTACTAGTTTTGGTTCTAGCTTGCTTACAAGGCACACAACATGGGTCAAATGGTTTATGTTCCTGAAATGAAGACCGTCACCATTTGTGTAATTTGAAATCCTGAATAATCCCGTCCAATGGTTTAAATCTTGATTAGGTACTAGTTTTGACCATCGCGACTGGTCACATTTTGGTTCTAGCTTGCTTATAAGCGCCCCCTAAGTCGCAATGGGATTATGATTTAAAACATAATCCCATTCAAGGTTTTAAATCTCGATTAGGTACTAGTTTTGGTTCTAGCTTGCTTACAAGGCACACAACATGGGTCAAATGGTTTATGTTCCTGAAATGAAGACCGTCACCATTTGTGTAATTTGAAATCCTGAATAATCCCGTCCAATGTTTTAAACCTTGATTATGCACTAGTTTTGGTTCTAGCTTGCTTATAAGGCACACGACATGGGTCAGCACATTCTGACCATCGCGACTTAGGGGGCGCTTGGTAAGCGGGTTTAGAAGGTGGGAATGAGAATGAAATCTATTTCATTCCCATTATTATGCTTGGTATAAGGAAATCGGAATCAAAATATGAATATGATTCCCTTGATTTTCTAACCCAACCCCCACTAGGTTATCACTAAATCTATAAACCCCTCAATCAAAACTCATTACCATTCCCATTGCCGAATATATACCAAGCACCCCCTTAGTTTTTTTCTTTTTTGTATGAATTTATAGATTATGTATCCTTATCAACATAATATGGTTTGCTCTAATCAATCACTCTATCAACCCCCTTAAAAATTAAATTTTATAATTTGTTTAAATAAGATTAGCATGTTGGACTCTATAGTTTCCTATTCTTAGTTATCCTATCAAATTGCTACAATCTTCCAGCAGCAGCATCTTATGACAACTTATTCCTATCAAATTCTCTTGACTTTCCATAAGAAATTGCATATCTTGGCATTCAAATTAATCTTACCTTCTATAATTAAAAATATAAGGAAATGCTATAACTTATTAAATAATAAATTATGCTTAATAATTTAATTTAATTTGATAAATTTATTACATTTCTTAAGATAAAGTAGTTAAATAAAATTATATGTTAATATTATTTACTAAAATAAATTATTGTTTAATATTCATATTAGTATAATTGAGAAAAAGATATTTTAGGCAGTATTATTTGGGAAAAATCTGTGTCCCAAGCCCGAGTGAAAAAGGACAAGGGTTATACATTAGATTGTCAACCAGTGTGGACTTTCAGAGAAATGAAGCCAACCCCACCTGATTAAAACTTTGTTGTTGTTGTTGTTGTTGTTGTTATTGTTGTTGTATTGTTTGAGAAATGTATTTTACCTCTCAGTCAACACCTTTGATACTTGGATGGGTTATTTACCCCTTCGCACCCATGTTGGATCTAGACATTTAGACACCAAAACTTAGACTGAATGCTTGATTTTCTCTTGATTACTTGTAAAACATTTTAGAAAACACTGAATCTAGATGGATGGGGTTCTTGGTCTAGTTGTAGCTCACATGCAACAACAAGATTATTCTGTTGATCTCATAACAAGTCTTAGGCAGTGAGAGCTGAATGATTAAGCTAGAATTTGGAAGAGCAACAGGGATTGTTTCCTTTATCTCGGTGGATTTACTAGTATTCTATCTAGGTTGGTAATGAGTTAGGTAGATTGTTTGAGTTTGACACAATCAATTTAATTTCACAAAATTTCATCCTATTTCATCTTTTTTCATTCATGATTTGACAGGCTTTCAATCAACTTAATCTTATTTTCTAGGGGAGTTAATTTATTTTGAAGTAATTTCTTCTAATCCCTACTTTCTTTAAACTAGACCATTGGTTTATATGAATTGATTGATTTCTCTGGAAAGATCTGTTTTTCCTTTGCCAATACTAATCCAACTCAAGCAATCTATATTGGTAGCGTCTGATTTGACAACTATATTCATGTTCTTAACGGCAGTTTTTCTAATTAATAGCATGCAAGTTATACACGCAACAAAATTTTAGGTAATCAAATAATCTTTTTCTACAAATAATCTCTTTACTATTGAATATTATATTTTACCTTTCTCTATCTAGCCACTTGTTCTAAGCTTAGTATCAAGTTCAATATAGTTTGTATCTTTCCGTGCTGGGTGGCACAAACAGAATGTTTGTATTGCCCATTCCTCCATGTACTGGCCTAGATTATCTTTTTTTGGAGAAACACATGTCACTCATATTGCCAAATAAGGCATGAACTTTAAATCTATTATACCATATATTCTCTTTGGATCTAGAATATTTTGAAGATTTCATTTATTTGTATTTTACAATATTATAAACTTGTAACATGTTCTTTTGTAGGGAATTCTCTTGACTGGAGCTCCTGGTACTGGAAAGACTCTGCTTGCAAAGGTGACAATACATCTCTTGTTATTAGATTAGTTCATGTTCACTTTAGACTTTAGCTGACTAATCATATAAATATATATAGTATTTTGTTGCTCTAAGGAAAGGGGATGAAATATGAAATTCTAATAGAAAGAGTTAAGTGGTTGATTTTTAGCACATAGTTATATAGTTTTTTTTTAGCATTAACATTATAGATTAACTTTGTTGTATAACAACTTTTGCCAATCTCTTCATTTATACTCATTATAGCTAACAATTTCATTAATGTAATGGATCAAATGCTGTTATTGAGTGGGCATACTCAATCTTGTTTTGTGGATGAAAGAAGCTTATGCAGTATATGTTGGCCGAAAAATATTTAATGCCAAGAGATGCGAAAATGTTCCGACAACATTATCTTGAGTAGGCCTGTTCAACTTGATATGCATTTGCATTTAAAATTAGTATGAAATATGCACCATATATTGACATTCCAGTTGGTTTTTTAATGTGTGAATATGTTGATTTTTTATAGACTCCTGTATGTGCAAATTAACTTTCTGAACTAAAGCTTACAGATGTGCATTCTATTCTTCTGTCATCACAACTAAATCTAGTTTTTGCAGGCTATTGCTGGAGAAGCTGATGTGCCATTCTTCTATAAAGCAGGTTCTGAGTTTGAGGAAATGTAAGGGAAACTACATACATAATATTTTCCAGTCAAAGAAATAATTTCACTTTCTTCAAAATTTAGTAGAATTAGAGTATGCAGATTTACAAATGTCGCCAGAGCCGTCCGGAATAATTTGAAATCTGGCATGATGTCTTATTCTGGATTAATGTTCAGTTATGACCAGTATTTTTGACCAATTTTTTTAGTGTAATTCCTGAAATCCTAGCAGTTATCACTAAAACTGCGAGCTTTTCACTTTTTTCTTCTGCCTAGTGATAGTCGTAGGTGAAAAACTTGAGGAATAATAGTGAGTCAATAAATTCCTTATTAGTTGTACTTTACCCAGGTTGAAGGTGTAAAATCTTGTTCATCTTCTATGTTCCAATAGATGCTGGAACAATATCATTTTGGTGTTGATCGATGCATTGTTTGGTACAGATGGTGTAGGTCGGCATTTATTAGGAAGAGGGTGAGTAAGATGAAGAAGAATATGAAGAGAAAGAGGAGGAAGAAGTGACAATAGAAGAGATTGCTTTATTTAGAGGATCCTCTTTTTCCCTAATGCTATGCTTGCTAGAAGACGGATTTAAGAATAGAGGAACGTTTTCCATGTGGATTTTTTTTTTTGATGTTTATTTCATGAAAAAGGATAGATTATTCATCCTTTCCACTATTTTCTTATTATGAAATAATGGATGGATGAATTTATGAATCCATTTGCGGATTCATTTTTGGTCGTTTTTTATCTGTCCAATTTGGATGAAAAGCGACTTTTCTTCCTTGTCATATCATTGCTCTAAACTGCCCGAGCCACAAGCGATTGTGGGCGGCCCTGCACGGGCAACACTACGCGATTGGCTCAATGCGGCTGTAGGCAGCAAATGCTCCTCGCGAGCTGCAGGCGGCCCTACGCAGGTGACCTTGCATAGGGCAGTATCGCGCGACCACTTGGCGAGCCAAGGGCGGCCGTGGGTGTTGGGACCGGGTGCATGTCGACAAGGATACGAGTTCGTAAAATTTAAAATTTTTACGTGCAGCGGAAGAGTTTGCATAAAATAATTTCCTAAATTATTTTAACTTCGTATCTAGCATGCAACCTTATAGTGTATCGACATAATCATGAAATAAAAGTTTGCGAAAAAGTAAACTAATTTACTTTTGTACCTTGCGTAACTCGAAGAAAGGGACGAGATCCAACCGTAGCGTCCTTTGGAAGCTTCGCCTCTATTCGCGTCTACGCCGAGTTCTCTTCGGGATGACTTCGCAAAGTCACGAGTTTTGTGCCGACGAGAACTACTAGATTCTCGGAAGGCACAACTAGAAGGACAAGAGAAAAATTAGGAAAACTAACCAACAAGAAGTAACGGAATCGAATTCCGAGAGGAGAGGAGTCGCTATCCGCTTCTTCTTCTTCTTGTTGTGGTTCTTCTTCTTCGTATAGCTCACGGCAACCCTAGGGTGATGGTTGTGTGCGCCGGCCCTAATCCACAAGGATGGGGCGCCGGCCCTAATGTGAAGGAGAAGAAGATGAGGAGAGAAGAGAAGAGAGAGAGGGAGAGAATAATTAATCTCTTAATTATTTTCGTTAGAATTAAGGGCTAGCCTTTGGTTCCTTTATATAGTAGCAACTCCTTTGCTAAGTCTCCCTTTAAACCGAATTAACGGAATTAGTTATAAGAAATTTATCTTATAAATTTTCTTATTGCTTATTCCTTTTAAGCCTAGTCTTATTATAAACAATTTATAATAAAACAAATTAGTTATCATAAGAGATTTATCCTATAAATTCTCTTATGAATTTTATTATAACTAACTTTATAATAAAACTAATTATTTATCATAAGAAATTTATCCTATAAATTCTTATGAATTAATTCCGTTTAAACCAAGTCTTTATTATAAACTAATTTATAATAAAAACTAATTCTTCTTCTCTTTAAATTATAGAATAAATTTTATAAGAAATTTATAAACTTTCTTATTATGGAAAAATCAATTCATAATTGATTTTATAAAATTAAAATAAATCCAATTCATGGATTATTTTAATCTTCCATAAAAGAATAAATTTCTATAAATTTTATTTATATAAATTTCTTTATACAAATTTATTTATCCATAATTTATAAAATAAATCGTACTAGATTTATTTAATTAATTAAACCAATTAAATTGGTTTATTCTCCTCTATTTGGCCGACCACCAAAGAGGGTTTAACACCCTCTTTGGCCGGCCAAAATCAACCCGAACCGCCGCGAATTAAACTCATTTAATTCGCCCAAAAAGCCTTCAAAAGACTTAGCCATTTTTAGCTTCTAATGCGCCTCTGACTAACTCAGATTCGACTTATTTCTCTTGATCGGAAAATCCAATTTTCAACTCGTTTTAAATCCCTCGGATTACTCGTAGTGCGTGTGACTAAATAGGCTTTCGATTTATGTTGGCCGTCTATAATCAATAAATTATAGAACGATCATGAGTGGCACCTAGTAGTACATCATGATCCTCAATTAATCGAAAGATCAACGGTTTGACCTCAGAAGAAATTATTCTGAAACCCTTCAGCAGCTCTAATGAATCGTGCCCCATTCCCTTCACCACCTTATAACCACTTGGTTCAGGACACGGTCTATGGTGTCAGTCCCCACTAGGCTGACTACGTCACACCTAGCCCAAGTAATGTCTTATTCGTCCTTTGGATTTCTAATTACTCTCATGTATTTTAGAGACTCTCACTCTAAACATGATATGCTCTGGCCAGAGGCTTTGAGTAACAATCCGACGATAGGCCTGGGTATACATCTCCTCGCAAGGAATGGTGAATCCTTTGTAGGCTGTTCAAACATCTTCGGGCACTTCGGCTTATACCCGATCATCCTGGGTCCACACCTCCTTGGAGATGCTTGCTTAAGATGTCAAAGTATAAGTCTCCATGACCAAGATGACTTGAACACCGCAAGTCAAAGGAACATCGCACTTAAGCCGCAGTAAGATCTTCATTGACATATCTACATGTAGATTCCCATATGAAGTCTTACAGCTAGTCACTCCAATGAACTAGTTCCCTTAACTAGCATCCATGTTTATCTCCGGACATCTCAATGTCACCAGCCAGTGAGAATCAGCTGATTAGAGAATAACCCATGCTAGTCTCAACAGAATTGATAGTGTCCGTTTTTATCAATTCATCGACTAGGGATATTTTCAATACTTCACATTTGCGCATTTAGAGATAATCACTAGTTGTGATCTCATCACAAATTCTCTTATGCTGTGAGTTGTATTGCGGACATTCAGTAGATGAGTTTAAGATCCCAATCAAATACACAAGCATGTATACTCAAATAGTGAATTATCATTTATTAATATAAATGTTTTACAATCATAAGGCGATTGCCTTAGGACACTTCTCTCATATCACTAACAGTGGGCGACACTACGTGGCTTGCCCAACGTGGCTATGGACGACTATGTGTGGTTGGCCCATTGCGGCTGCCTCGGGGGTCATGTCTCGTGTAGGGTGGTACTGCGTGACCATCTTGCACAGTGTAGCACTGTGCCATCGCCTCATAGGCTGCAAGCCGCATGCTACCTCGCTCGGATTGTGGCGACTTCACTTTATTTATTTATTTTTCAATCGTTTTTCTTCCTTTGCCTCCTCCTTTCTGCAGGATTCTTCTCTCCCCTTCTTTCTCTTTCTCTTTTCTTTTCTCTTCCTCTTCCTTTGCTTGAAGGATTTTTTTTTTCTACCGATAATTTCTTTCCTTCTTTAATCCACACCTCGGAGTAAATAGAGCCTAAAGAACTCATTTAGCCCTTGCTTTCTTGGCGTAGAACTTTTAGCCAAGTCTTCATTGACCCTCCTTCATCTATATCTCCGTCTATGGTTGCACACTAATGAGCATTCATCCATGTCTTGAGCTGGAGCATATTTTTGATGCTACTATTTGGTGTCACTTGACATGTGCATAGAACTGTCTCTTTTCTTGACCGAAACCTAATGAGATTCTAATATATGCCTATGGTAAAAGGCTTCAATATAGGTATTCTATGGACTAAACAATCTTGTTATTGAAGATAGTGGACAGCTATAACTTGATATTTCACGCGAGCTAGAAATATTGTGTTTCTCATTTAGCAGACAATTTTGGTATACTGATAGATGCGGAATCTATTTTCACTATTTCCTTCCTGTAAGTTTTTGCTTAGATCCAATAGCCATCTATATTCCCTATTCCATTCTTGTGCATCTTGATTGTTGTCAAGCTCTTCTTTAGCCCATTTCAAGCTTGTTTACTTGTTACAATGATTTGAAACGTGGATTAAGATACTATTCTATGCTGCATAGTACACGTGACACAACTATTCCACCAAAGAAGTGAGACACGAGACATGAAACAACACTGATTGCTCTTCCTCTTCTGGTACTCCATCTCAGAAATCTCAGACAATTTTTCCACTTCTATTTCAAGCCACTTCATCTTCATCTTGTGCTCCTCTTGAGCGCGAATAGGTTTCCTCTAGCTTCTATAGGTAAGTCGTCATTGCCTCCTCTATTACTTCATCTTTTTGATCCCTACCTCCTACCCATCTTCTTCTTCCTTCTTGTTAATTTTTCTTCCTCATTTCTGCTTGGGACCACTACCCTAATTGCGAATGAATTTTAACCTTGGTTTGAAAATATTATTTTATGCAATGTACATGATCAAAACAAATTGTTCATTGGTTAATAGGCATGCGGATTGGCTAGCAACATGAGACCTCAGACAAATCTTCTTCCTTCAACAAAATGACTTTTCAATGTTCTAGCTTCGCTAAAATTTTGACTGAGGCAGAATAGCTCTTCCGACTCTATCAGAATAAGATTTTATCTCTAAGATATGTTTTGTTATCCCTAGGTTCTAGGTAAGTTGTTGCGTTCTTTTTCTCTTCTGCTCACTATCAACTCCACATGTTTGCATGTAACAAGCCACTGACACCCGTTCTGACCCGGGCATTTAAACCTTGCTTGTTACCAAGCTCTAATTGTTTTGTTAAGTTTTTTTTTGAAGTTTATTACACGTGTGCACTGTAATCTTGTGCTTTGTGACCAGCAAAATGAGTTGTTCTGATTGATGTATTTTTTTAACTACAAGTATTTTGATTTCTTGTAATTGCTTCTCTTGGCTACTTTTAAATATACATTATTTGTATAACCTTTTCTATTCTTGATAATTTTTTGGTGCAATTATAAGGAAACATGTCATTGCTTTAATGCCATTGACATTATCAACATGTCATTGCTTTAATGCCTTGACATTATCATGAATTTTTATTATCCCCACAAATTACCATAACATAGTTTGATTTACAAGAAGGCCATATTATGAATATCCAAATGAAAATTCTTTTGTGGCTTGTTTTTCATACCAGGTTCGTTGGAGTTGGAGCACGTCGCGTAAGGTCATTATTTCAGGCAGCTAAGAAAAAGGTGCTATTTGATAATCTGCTATTTGTTTAATATTTGTACTTATTAGTTACCTATACTTCAAACCTGCTGAATAATTTATTATTTTCTATGGTATATCATTGTGATATTTAGATTGTTTCCATTTCTATATTTATTTGTTTTTTAAAAGATAAAATAAAAATACATGTCAATATCCATATTTTAAAACTTCACATATTTCTTCTATTCAGGAGCAATTAGGTGTGCATATA
>JAGFNQ010001719.1:167469-199269 GCA_024364735.1 Boesenbergia rotunda
CTTGCGGAGACGTTACAGTCGGACCCTGCAATGCGTTCCTTCATGGGAACATCCTAGCATTATCATAAGCATTTAATGGATCCATTTCTTGAGTATTTGTCATAGTTTTTTACGTTGGTTGACAACCTAACACAACCTTCCTCCTTTATCCGGGCTTGAGACCGGCCATGACTAGCGGAGTTGTATATCGTAATACAATATGCTAATTTAAACAAACATTAAATATGTAAGTACTGGATCATGTATCTGCAACTTTTACATCTTCCAAGTTCTGAAATTTCTTAATATCCAGTTGTCTTCCTTTTACTCGATCATTGGTTATTATGCTCTCATTGATTGTGTTTGTTCATGTGACTCAAACTTAAAACTTCAAGACCTATTTACAGTCTCCAAAATCACTTTTCTTTAGGTTTGCCCATGATTGCAACTACATACTTCTCATGATTTAGCTCCATTGATTTGTTCTATTATATGATTTGTTTTCCCTTAATGTCGTATATTTATCAATTTTCATCATCAATAGGCACCTTGCATCATTTTCATTGATGAAATAGATGCTGTTGGTTCCACTAGAAAGCAGTGGGAAGGACATACTAAAAAAACATTACATCAGCTGCTTGTGGAAATGGATGGATTTGAGCAGAATGAGGTAAATCAGATCAATGAAGTTGCACTTGTTTAAGTGATAATTATGCTACTCAACCTTGTCCTTGTCAGGGAATAATACTGATGGCTGCTACAAATTTGCCAGATGTACTTGACCCAGCATTGATTAGACCTGGTAGATTTGATAGGCATGTAAGTTTTCCCATCCCTTCTGCACGGTTCATCGATGTGGTGCTCTAGTTCCATTTAATATATATCTATTTTTTAACTAAAAATCAATTAACAAATTCTAGTACTGGAATTTGGAAATGTGTTGCCCAATTCAAGTGATTCATTTTTATCTTGTTGATTATTTTTCTTATTGCTCACATGTTGATAAGATTGGAAATTTGTGGGGGATATCCAAGAAAAGGTTTGCGTTACATAATTTCTCAGGAAAGATTCACTTTTGTAAACCAGTAACATCAATCTCGGCATCAGCATACTGTGTACCCATAAATGTCTCCATTCTCTTTAACTTTAATGTTTGGTTCAGTCCAAGCATTCGCCTTTGTCAACACAAATTACCTAATGCCCATTGGAACAACGTAGGGGGAGTGTATTTGGGAATTGACTGGTCTATGACTGAATTCTATAACATTGGAGTATATGGTGGAGTTTGGTAGGTTTTTTGTAATAACAGTTGTGTTAAAGGTGTAGAGACAGTTTCTTCTTGCTTAAACCATACAAATAGTACTACCATTTTGTAAGATTTAACTATTGCAAGCATGACTTGAAGGTTGCTATCATTGCTATCCAAAAGTTCCTGATAGCTTTCTGTAAGTGCCCAAGGCCATCAACACGAGGTGCGAGTGCCTAATTTAATTTTCCTCGCTCAACATCTTTGCCTGAAGCCCCTTAGTTCTTAAATCAGTTTAGGACATTGGGAGTAGTTACTTTCTTGACTTGATAGAAGCTACTATGTTTGGTAGCTTAAGTCCACAGGCATGATGCAACTGTTATGCACCAAATGCCCATTCCATGACTGGGATCCATCAGTTCTATGTCAGGACAATTCCATCGGCACACACCCCTCATGGTGGTCAAAGCATTATTCCTCCAAGATGCTAAAGAACACAAATTACACATCTGTTTCATCATTCATAAGATATCAGTGCATTCACACACAGATTATTTATCTTAATGGAATCGGGAAACACCTATGATCCAAGCAATTAGTCTTTTAAACAATAAGGTGGACTGCTCAATCATGAAAATAAGAAATAATGTAAGAAAGGATAAATTTGTTTCTACGACACTAAATTTATCTACTGCTTTTGAGATGTAATGCTTGTAGTTCATATTATTTGTTGAGCAATTATGCATTTCAATATCATGTGCTCATTCATCAAGGAAAAGAAACTATTGCCTCATGCACAAAGGTCAGGTGTATATTTTTTCATACTTCATAATTCCTTCATGGCTCTAGATTCATTGCTGGGTTTGATTCTTGACACTTTTAATGCCCTCTTTTTAGATTGTTGTTCCAAGTCCTGATGTACGGGGTCGGCAGGAGATTCTGGAGCTTTATTTGCAGGATAAGCCTTTAGCTGATGATGTTAATGTAAATGCACTTGCACGTGGTACTCCTGGATTCAATGGTGCAGGTTTGTTCTAGTTAGGATTCTTACTGTGTGAAGTCTATTATCTAGTTCAAGGAATCTCCAAAAGCTTGAATTCACATATAGTTGAATTGCAATCAGTTGAACAGCAAAAATTAAGTATTTCAGCCTGAAGGCTCTAAAATGCCGTTCTGATCCATCCATGTGAAACTTTTCTAAAAGAAAATTATATGCTTCTTGAATAATTTGTAGATCTTGCGAACTTGGTAAATATTGCTGCTATTAAGGCTGCAGTAGAAGGTGCTGAAAAAATAAATGCAGCACAATTGGAATTTGCCAAGGATAGGATAATCATGGGTACAGAGAGGAAAACTATGTTTATTTCTGAAGAATCAAAGAAGGTATTGACATTTAAGAGAAATATATCTTGTACAAGATATCTGATATTCTTGATAAATTCTTTTTTAGCTGTGTATCTATACAATAGTGTTTGGTAACTGGGCTGGTATCCTCTTTCAGCTCACGGCTTACCATGAGAGTGGTCATGCAATTGTTGCTCTTAATACTGGTGGCGCTCATCCCATACACAAAGCAACCATTATTCCCCGAGGTTCTGCACTTGGGATGGTGACTCAGCTCCCTTCTCAAGATGAAACATCCATTAGCAAGAAGCAACTATTAGCGCGCCTTGATGTTTGCATGGGAGGAAGGGTAGCTGAAGAACTCATCTTTGGTGAAGAGAGTATTACAACTGGTGCTAGTAATGATCTGCACACTGCTACAGAACTTGCCCATTACATGGTACTGCATCAGCATCATGATATTTCAACACGTGTTAATAATTATAAATACCATATATTTGACGATTAGCTGCTTAGCAGGTGTCATCCTGTGGAATGAGTGATGCAATTGGCCCAGTGCACGTCAAGGAACGACCAGGTTCCGAGATTCAATCACGAATAGATGCAGAAGTATGTTTTTAGTATTTAAAAGTGTATTGTAGTTGTTGAATGCTTGAGTCCATCTCATGGTATCGTTTCGGTTGTTGAATACTTGAGTGCTCTTTCTTCAAAAATTTAGGTTGTCAAACTCTTGCGAGAGGCTTATGAGCGAGTTAAACGGCTACTAAAAAAGGTATGTTGATCTATGGTTTGCTTTGAATCTATCATGATCCTTGTCAATCTTCATGATAATGCCATGCAAATCACATGGATGCTATGATCCCACCATCCTCAATTCCCCAAAGTAAGATAGTGTCTGAACTCAATTAACACTTAGCTATATGAAAGCTTGGTAGTTCATATCCATTTTATACTTGATATATTCTCTAATCTTCATCAAGATTATGTTTCTCACTTGATTTTAACAATCGCTTGCAGCATGAAAATGCACTCCATGCACTAGCAAATGCACTTCTCGAATATGAAACCTTGAGTGCTGACGAGATTAAACGAGTCCTCAATCCATATCAGGAAGTTCAAATCTCTGAACAACCGCAGGACTTTGCTTTGACTTGAAGGATATCAAGAGTATCATATATATATATTTTTTCATTTTATCTGTCTTATTGTAGAGTATTGTACATTAATGCAAACCTAGGGCCATTCTTAGACGTGTCACCTACCGTATTTATAATCTGCTCACAGGATTTCGCCCACCTGGTCCTGTTTACATGACGCATTAAACGAGTATATAGAAGGAAAGATGGCATCATTTTTTTAGGGCTAGAATCTGCTGGAGTTGATTTTTCTTTCAATGTTTCGCGTTAGTATTTTTTTTTCATTTCAAAAATCTGTATAAACCATGGGGACCTAAAGAAATAAGTACTCGGCTCAATATCTTATGTACTCTCTACGTGTACATTGCTCAGGGCACAGTTAAACAAGTCCGTGCTACCTTTCCTTTCCCTCTAAAATAGTGTGTTACTCGATTTAAAACAAAAGCTTTAAATTAAATAAATGAATATTCACTTTGGTTTAGTTTTTCTCCCAATCCATGTAGTTTGATTTGGCTTCACTACTTTTTGCTTTAATTTTCTTTTATTTTATTGCAAATTGATTTTTTTTTATTACAAATGATAATATGCGTATTTATTATTACTAAAACAGGTGTCATAAGCGTCCATGTAATTTTTTTCCCAATAACTCACTGTATAATTAATGATTTTTTTCTCTTGTCATAAAGTAGCAATTTCATTGAATAATTATATCAATTTGGTTATGTTTAGTTATGAATAATGTAATAGAGCTTGAAATGATTATATGTTTTAGGTCTTGTTATTAAAATTATAAACTTTTAGTTAGTTTTTTAATTCTGATTATATTATATTATAATTTTAAAATTATATTAAATAAAATAATTAATTTTGATTATATTATAAAATTAATTATCTTTTATCAAATATAGTCTTAGCGTTAGTTTTTATACCATGGTCCATACAGAACCTACCTACCTACCTACCTACCTTAGAGATTAGTGAACATCTCTGTGTTTAAAATTCTATATATGAACGGTCTCTTCCCTTTTAATCTAAATATTGCATTTGGTTTAAGATGCTAGTAAAAGGTGATTCGTTCGTCTCCAACATTTTTGTCAATTCGTCTTAGAGTTAACACGGAAGAGATAAATCACGGGGACTACTAATTTAGATATTGTTACTAGTGCGTAGAGAAAGGGATTGCATCCTGATGATACTGAATTGGATCAGTAATATGAATAAGAGTAATGATTGGGACAGTGAATTTGGGACAGTGAATGGGACATTGAATGACGTGCAATTATTATGTACACGTCCGATCGTCGATCGGACACCACCGATGGTCTCTGATTATCGTCCTGAATCAAACTATACCTTCGGAAGACGGTGAACTCGTCAGGATCGCCGGCAACGGTGAACCTATCGAAATCGACGGTCAATGAAACGAGATCGCAATTGCGGCGATCCTGACGGGTTCACAGTGCCCCCCAGGGTATAGTTTGGTTCGGGGCGGTGGCCGAAGGCCGTCGGTAGTGTCCGATCGACGATCGGACGTGTACACAATAATTGCCATGTCATTCACTGTCCCATTCACTGTCCCAAATCAAATAAATTCATCGTCGAGAATTGAATAATATTACATAGTAAGATCCTTTATCTATACTAAATCTGAAAAATGATTCTTTATTGGATCAGGAAATTTACATTCTTTTCCACTTTTTCTTTTCTATAAATAACCCAACCCTATCGTCTTTCCTAGGGGGGGTACATTGACTTTGTCAGATTTTGATTTTCAGATCTCATGATGGTAATACTCATGCACTAATCATCCATCCCGTTTAATTTAAAAGAGACAAGGGAAAAATGATTACTCATAGGAATAGAGTAATCATAGAATATGTGTTATTTTTCTTGATTTATAAGAATGAAATTGAGAAGATATGTATTCTTATGCTTGGCTGGTAGGATTAGGGAAGAAATAGATTTCAAATGAATAAAGTACTAGTACAATTAAAATATTATATAGTCACATATCAATACTTAATTATTGAAATTTAATCCCAATTGAAGTTAGTTGGACATTAAGAACACCATGAGTATGAATTTAAATTACTAAGTCATATATCTTTTTTTTTTTGTTGGCCTGAGAAGGATTGATAGGGTCGTTAGGAGTGAGCGAATCATTTTTACCACTTTAAATTACCAAGTCATATGTTCCATGAATCAGGTTGGTCGATCTAGGTTCTATTGTTATTTAATTCATCATGTTTTTTTTTTTAAAATATCACTAAGTTAATTATTTTATAAAGGACATTATAATATTTTCCTAATGGCATATAAATAAAATCAAAATGTGTAAATAATTCGGTAAAAAGTCATACACTTTAGACGGCTCACACGATCGACCTCATAATTATTTATAGAGAGATAAACTAAAAAATTTAGTAGGTAACCATGTGAGGATATTTTTCCTCGACTTTATTGAAATTCAATCCTTATTTCATTCTACAACTCTACTATACGATTATCAACTCAACTACACTTTTGGCACCAAAATACATCCAAACAAAAGGTATACAATTGAACTTATTTAACTACAAGTTTAAAAAATTCTATACATTATATCTTGCTATATATAGTTCATTATTTTATCCTTACCTTTGAATTAGTGGGAGATTTCTTCTTATTAATTCTTTGATTTAGAGAGAAAGAGCAGTTTGAATGATGGAGACTTTAACTGAAATAAATTGGAAGCAGGAGACAAGTGCATTCTTAACCAGCAATTCGGAAGGGTTACAATTGATTTTACATCAATTTAGCTCTTTGAGGAAATTTGTAAATCGATTTCATGGCATGCAAGCAAGAAGGTCACATATTATTATTATTATTATTATTATTTAAAATTATAAATTTATAAAAAAATATATCAAACAGGAGTTTGTATTTTTTTTAAGTTGACATGAGATATAATTTATACTTATTTATGCTATCTACGTATCTCTTTAGGATATGTGGGAATTGTAAGATTAAGTTTATATCGGTGGACTCAATCCGATTAAGACTATATGGTGAGCTTAATCTTCATAAGACAGGCTTGCACTTGATCAACACATACACTATTGGTGTCAGAAGCACAGATCGAATCTTATTTTGATATTTGCAAAGGGTTCAAAATTAAGTGTTGATTGTGATCTAATGAATTACTCTAAGTTAGGAAAGTCTTAATTGACCTAGGCACTAAGTTCTGACCTGGAGGATTAGTAACTAAGTCCTGAGCGTTATGGTTGGATAATGAAGACCTGATATGGAGGACTAAGCAATGAAGTTTTGATCTGGAGGATCGGGTAGAAGTCTTGACTGATCGAGGACAACGGATAGGAGTCGAGACAAGTCAAAGATCGTGTTGGACCTTGGATGGCTAGAGGGGGGGTGTGAATAGCCAGACACACACAACTTTCGCCTTCTTTGAACTTTCTGCGATCAGGGTTAGCAGCGGAAACAAACACAGAAAGACAAATACAAAGGGACAAAGCAAATCGACGCTAACTCAAAGATGTACAAAGTTCGGGGATAACTTGCCCCTACTCCTTGGCGTGCCCGTAAGGTGGGCGATCCCTTGATTGTCGGCAGATCAAGCCCCGGAAATCCGAATATCACAGCCTCCTTCTCGGTGGAGAAATCTCTCCACATAATAGTCTCAAGATGATATGAAATAAAGCACACAGAGACTCTAGAAAATCTTACAGAGCACAAGCAAGCGAAGAAGAACGTTTACAGAGCACAACTCACAACACAACACAACCTTGGCAAGAGCCTTCACTCAGCTCTTCCTTCTCACGGTGTCTACTTGCTTTCCGATCAGTTGCACTCTTCCTTCTCTGCTTCGCCAGCCACCTCTTAAGCCTCGCTTCTGATCATCGCCAGGCTTCGTCAGCACCCACTGAACCACAGCCTGACCCACTGACCTTCACAGAACGCCCAGTCCACTGAAGACCTCTTCAGTTGAGCCTCGGTCAGTCGCCAGCTGCGCCAGAAGCCGTTGAAACCTGCGAAGGGAAAACGGACAAACCTGACCGAAGCGAAAGTCGCCACTTGACCCTCCTTCTTGCTTTGAGTCATCCCTGTCTCACCTGCACACTCATCAGATGATTAGCAAAGCATATCAAAAGGAATCAGTAGGTATCAGAAAGAAACCAGAACGAAATCAGACGTCTGACAACGATTTAAATTAAAGTTATCAGACACTGATCGGTCACCCGACCGATCAGTGAAGACCTTGATCGATCAGGTCACCTCCTGATCGATCCAGTGACTCCCTGATCGGTCACACTGACCGATCAGGGATCGTGGATCGGTCACTGTGACCAATCCACAGCTTGCTGGAGTTTCCTCTCCAATTCGCACAAGCTCCTGACCTAATCGGTCACCTGACTGATCAGGTTGTGCCATGATTGGTCAAAGTGACCAATCAGGTCACCTCTGGACCGATCAGTACCCATCCTGATCGGTCCAGGAGGCCTTGATCGGTCACACTGACCGATCAGGGTTTTCTCCAGGAGGCTACTGATCTCTCTCTGATCGTTCACCAGAACGATCAAAAACCAAACAGAAACATTCTGTTCTCTCTCTGATCGTTCACCAGACCGATCAGAAGCCAAACAGAAACATTCTGTTCTCTCTCTGATCGTTTACTACAACGATCAAACTCCCTGGATCGGTCACCTGACCGATCCACAACCAGGAGTTAGTGCCAACTCCCTGATCGGACCAC
This sequence comes from Boesenbergia rotunda, assembly GCA_024364735.1. Taxonomy (NCBI): domain Eukaryota; kingdom Viridiplantae; phylum Streptophyta; class Magnoliopsida; order Zingiberales; family Zingiberaceae; genus Boesenbergia; species Boesenbergia rotunda. The sequence continues at coordinate 175,925 of JAGFNQ010001719.1, forward strand.
AGACCGATCCAGCTCCGACCATTTTAACCCTAAGTCCAGAGAACAGGCTCCCTAGCCTTCTCTGACTTATTCTGGTCTCGGAGAAAGAGCTCACGTGCCCTTCTCCGACCAGTACGCTCAATGCTCAGTTCCCCGGACCAAGACTTCGTGCCCAACTTCACTCACCGGGACTTCATTCAACCTAGCTTCACTCACTAGGACCTAGCATCACTTACCAGGGTTTCGGTCACCTAGCTTCACTCGCTAGGACCCGACTTCACTCACCGGCATTTCCTTCACCTAGCTTCACTTGCTAGGACTCGGCTTCACTCACCGGGGTTTCCGTCACCTGGCTTCACTAACCTGGACCCGGCTTCACTCACCGGGGTTTCCGTCACCTAGCTTCACTCACCAGGACCCGGCTTCACTTACCGGGATTTTCATCACCTGTCTTCACTCACCGAGACCCGGCTTCACTCACCGGGATTTCCATCATCCGACTTCACTCACCGGGACTCGTCTTCACTCACCGGGACCCGACTTCACTCACCGGGACCCGACTTCACTCACTGAGATTTCCATCACCCGGCTTCACTCACCAGGATTTGTGCCCAGTCCCCGACCAGGACTTAAGCCGAACTTATCCAACCAAACTTAAATCGGTGTCAACACCAAAACAACAATCGGATGTCGAGAGTTTCAGAGTCAATATTGGAGCTTGAGCAAAAGTCTAACAAGGGGTTGGCAATAGGTAAATTCTCCTGAGAGGAGTAGGTGAGGACGCATTCCTTGTCAAGGGAATAATAGGTGTTGGTTCGACCTAAGATTTCGGTCGAAACTTAAAAGTCAGGACTGGATAATCTGAGCTATCCAAGACATTCATACATACTTGTATATTTTTCCTATGCTAACTTTATGGGTGTAGAAAAGCTAAGCTGGAGGCCGGAAGAAAGGCTCTAGGGGCTTGGAAGGAGTCCAAGTGCCCGCAAGGACATAGGCTCCCGGAGATCTGGGCGCTCAGAAGTGACCCAGGTGTAGGGTATGACTTGGCAGGTTTCCTAAGCGAATACTTGGTCGATCCGAGAGACCTCTCCATGCCCACGGATTAAAAAATTAATCCGAATGGAGACCTGTCTCCCTACGACCATCTTGTGCCGTATTGAACGATCCAAATCACAACTCAGCCAATTATCAAAATCGACCTTGTGATTTGCTCGACCGTTCGACCGCGGAAAAGGTGACGAGTGGATCGCCGACTTTTGTGTTTATGGTCAGGGTCCAGTTAAATAATTATTTACTATGATTCATAATCAAAATAATTAAATAACAAACATAAAATGACGAGGCAAATAACTAAAGCACAAATAAGAACGAAGGGAGCCAAGGAAGAATATACCTTCCGTTACCTTACGATCTTCTACCGTATGACCCTCCCCTCTTGGACGTCGTGTGGGCGACGATCTACCAACACCCGTGGTCACCAATCGATCCCTTCTCCTTGCGCCAACCAATCCCCAACCAAAGGGATGCCGCCGGCCGCTCCTAGGAGATAATCCAAGCACAAACCCAATTGATTCTTTCCTCCACTGTTAGCGTCTGAACAACAAGTATCTTGGAGTTCATGTGATCTGAGCAACTCTAAATTACCCCACAACTCTAACTTATGTTCTACGAGGCAACTCACATTTGCTATTTCCTCTCCCAATTACCTCAAGGCAATCAAATTGCCCGAGGCAATTCAATCGCCTCACATCAATTATAATTGCCGAGCCCGAGGTAATCAAATTGCTTCTGCTCGGCAGATTGCCCCTTGGCAATATCAAATTTCCTCACGGCAATCTCAATTGCTGAGCCCGAGGCAATCAAATTGCCTCTGCTCGGCAAATTGCCTCTCGGCAATCCGAGATTACCTCACGGCGATCTCAATTTCCGAGCCCGAGGCAATCAAATTGCCTCTGCTCGGCAATCAAATTGCCTCTGCTCGGCAAATTGCCTCTTGGCAATCTGAGATTGCCTCACGGCGATCTCGATTGCCGAGCCTGAGGCAATCCAATTGCCTCGGCTCGGCAGATTGCCTCACGGTAATCTCGATTGCTGAGCTCGAGGCAATCAAATTGCCTTTGCTCAGCAATATCTGATTGCCTCGGCAATCTTGGTTGAGCGTTGAATATCGATTCAAAAAAGATGGAACCGTCATCTAACGGCCTCTTGGTCTCTGTCCCATAAGTGTTCAGAAAGGATAAATCACGGTGAACCACACCGAGAGGAGGAGAGAGAGGAAGAGAGGAGGAGAGAAAACCTTAGGATTTCTTGGATTCATCCACCGGATCAATTAACCTTTGGTTCCATACCACCATGGGGGTTATATAGGGCTACGGTAGGGACCATGAGAAGGAGTTAGGTCTTGGTCTGCTAATGGACCCGGTCCATTAATGAGGATCCATTTCACAAAAGGGCCCTCATTGAATTACCTCACCATCCCCATATTTACATATGTGCTCCACTTATTACGAGTCGTCCATCCCCCCATGTTTAAGATCTCGCATGTCCGTTAATTAATTAAATTACTGACAATTTAAATTAATTTACCTCTGGATCCTTGACTAGTACCACTCAACCTTATCATAGTACCAGATCAAATCCACCTGCAGGGTTTAGCACGATGAACCTTTTGAGCTCATTAAGGGGGCATCATCATCCTGACTCTCCAAGACACGGATTTCGTCAATAATCATCGGCACATCATATTATTAATATTATCTCCCAACTTACCAGGTCCATCGATCTAACATAATAGATCTTGCCCATTGGTAAATCAAAGAAACAATAATTAATAATATATGCCCGATATTATTTCGGGATTAAGGGATCGTACTCCATAATATAATCTGAGGTTCTATCCAATTATCGAGTCAGTACAAATTGGATAACCTTGGGTTTCGGTCCTGCTCAATGTACTCATAGCAAACTAGTGTAATTCTATGGTCAAGACCAACTACACCTAATTTCACTACAACCATTCCGATGGGTTGTCCAATTCCATCTTGGTTGTGGGCCTCTTATTTATACTAATCAAGGGACTGATAACATGACCTTCCGTGTGACACCACACACCATGTTTGCAAAGTAATTGGACTTCGTGCATGTACTAATATAAACAGACACCTAGTGTAGTTGTGATTCTCTTTTCAAAATAAGATGTTCATATAAAGAAATCATGTCTTTCAGTATACACATCCTACACTAGGCTCCCTGGTCCAGTCAAACATAGCTAGGGTTCGTTGAGCTGGAACGTGTGGAGTGGTGGTTCCACGGCACATCCTAGGCACTGGGTGCTTTTCAGGCACTCAGGAGTGGATAAACTTGAGGGATCAAGTTTCAAAAATCAACCACCACATCACTAGAATGGGGCACTCGGGAGGGGCTTTTGTGGGATCAATGTGATTGATAGAAGGCAAGGTTGAATATCGATACGAAATTTTTCAAATATAAATGGTGATTAAGACGCAGCAGAATAATCAAAATAACAAGCAACAACAATGGTAACACGGTTTGTTTTACTTGGTTCGGAGTCTGTGACGGCTCCTACTCTAAGATCCACGGTCCCTGATTGTTTTCACTGTCAATTCTATAATCTGCAAAATGAGTTACAGAGTATGAAGATTAAGTATAAAAATAAAATTAAAATTTTATACCGACAACACTTGCTTAAGGAAGAAGAATGCATTTTGTCGTAGAAGCGGCGTGTCGTCAATCTTGGAATGCTTTGGCGCGGAGAACTTGATCATAGAAACTTGATCACAGTGATTGTGAATGCTTGAATTGATGTCTGGAACAAAGTGGGTGAAACCCCTTTTATATTTGCACTCGGGCGCCCGAGTGTGCACGGGGGCACCTACACGTCGCCAATTCGGCCACATCGTCATCCACTTACTCGGCCAAATTCTATCCACTCTCGGGCGCCTGAGTGCACTGGGACACCTGAGTGCTGACGTGACACGTCCAACTAGCAGCCGCTAACTCAGCTTCGCCAACGTTGAGCAAAACCATTTGGGGGCGCCTGAGACCTCTCAGACGCCTGGCTTCTCGGGCGCCTGAGTCCTCTTAGGCACCCCCAATGCGGCCAACTGCTAATGTTAGCCTGTAATCAGGGTTAGTCCAGGAAAATAATAATATATAAAGAATCCATGAATATTTGATAGCCAGAGATGTATGATTCTGACTTTGGATTTCGACGCCTACTGTTCCCTCTTCCGGGGAACGCATCCTCACCTACTTCACTCTTTAGAAGTTATCTTTTGTCAACTGGCACATCCGGTTGGACTTTTTCTCGGCCTCCGATGCTCTCGGATCTCGAGACGTCCGTACCTGGACCCGTCTCTACTTCTGCCCGTTGTCCTCACTCGACTAAGTCTTTTGCCCGATCTTCCGGATCAGGTCTTCTGTAGGATCGTTTCCGTACGAAAGAGGGGGGAGGGGGTGAATAGCGTTTTCTCGATTCTTTCAACCTACGTTGTTAGTTTGCACAGCGAAAATACAAGATAATAAAAGTAACAACAAAGAAAGCACTGCTAACAAACCGATTTACTAGGTATCTGTTGGGATCTCCCGGCACCAAAATACAAAAACGCAGTGGAAACAAGATCCCTTGAGCGATCCATGCGAAAGAAAAACTCATATAAAGTTGATCTACATCTACTTCTAAAGAAGATATACCTTTGGTGCGTGCCCTTCGCTTATCCTGCTCGTCTAAGATGCGCCGGATCTCTTGCACGTTCAAGTGTCCGTGCCTCTATTCGTATCCACACGGACACAATCTCTTAACTTTGGGAAGAACTACCTTAGTTGTGCTAGCAACTTGAGGTAGTTCACAAAACCACCAAGAACCCCAAAAGGGGTTTCGACCAAGAGGGAGAAGAGGAAAAAGAGAGGAAGGGAAGAAGGGAAGGCACACACATACCATTCAAAATGACTAGACTCTCTTTTATATTCATCCCATAAATATGAAGTCATTTGTCTCTTTGACTTCCCTTCATTAAAGCCAATAAAGAGCACATCTTTTCATGCGAGTCTTCACTTTTTCTTCATCCAATGAAGAGAGACTTTTCTCTTTCCTTCATTAAACACTTTAATGAATTTCCGCATGTAATTTTGACCGGGCCTCTCGGGCTTCTGACCCGAGCTCCCGACCCAGTTTGCCGAGCGTCGAGCTACAGACCCAGTCTGTGAGCTCCCGACCCAGTCTACCGAGCGTCGAGCTCCCGACCCAATTTGCCGAGCTCTTGACCCAGTCTGTCGAGTTCCCAACCCAGTCTGTCGAGCGCCGAGCTCCCGACCCAATCTGCCGAGCTCCCGACCCAATCTACCGAGCTCTCGACCTAGTCTGCCGAGTTCCCAACTCGGACTCCTGACCTAGTCTCCCGAGTTCCCAACACGAGCTCCCGACCAAGTTCCTGAGCTCTTGACCCAGTCTCCCGACCCGAGTCTCCCGAGCTCCTGAGTTCCCGAGCTCCCGAACTAGTCTCCCGAGTCCCTAACTTGAGCCCCCGATCTGATCTCCCGAGTTCCCAACTCAGGCTCCTGATCAGACTTCCCGAGTTCCCAACTCGGGCTCCCACTCATATTTTCCGAAGCATCATGTCCTTAGTGTGTGACCCAATAGGTTCTCGTGACGTTGGCAATGCGCCTAAACACCTTAGACACATAAGCAATGAGCGGCATATAGCAATGTATCATTGCTACCCAAGTAACAAGAAAAGTCGAGATCCGACTAAACCTCCGTGACTATGATAATGTATGACCTTGTCCTTCTATCCTTGATATCAAGATTGACCAATGAGGCATAGACCGTGTCATCCTCGATCAATCTATGTGTTTCTTGATCCCCGAGTAGACTCACTCAAACAAATGAGCTCAATATCTCATATTGACTCATTTGAGCATGGTCATGCGTTTCAGTAGTCCTACTCGATCAAGGAGCCCATAGATATCACTCCCGTCATATGGGAGGGATAGATCCCATCTACATCACTCACATCCCTCCGCATAATTCATTACATACCTAGTGATCGCCTTTATAGTCCACCCTGTTACGGGTGACGTTTGACGATATAAAAGTACATAACTCCTTATGTAGGGAACCGTAGTGACTTCAGGTCTAAGGACTATTCATACCAATAGTCACATGAGAAAGTTTATGACACTCATATGACAATCTATGAAACTTTCTCATGGCGGGTCAATTCAGTATACATTCTCTAATGTATACCAATGTGTCAATTTGATATCACATATCCATGACTTGTGAGCTCAAATCATCAATTGACCTATATGCTAGTCTCCATGCATTAATATTGTCCCTGAACATTAATGCTTGACTAGGAATAATTTAGTGTAGTGTTCTCTACATTATCTCACTATCGATTCAACCAATCGATATAATATAGATAAGAACCTACTACACAAGGATATTATTATACTTAGTTATTTGGCACAAAAATACAGTAAGTATAATAACCATGCCTTCAATAATGATAGAATATGATACAAAAAGTCCCTAGTCAATCATCACATAATTGACCCTAGGGCTCCTACTAACAATCTCCCATTAGCACTAGTGCCAATCACTATAATATCTAATACCCAGTGACCTGGTATGACCATCATGCTTCTTTTGTGCCAAAGCCTTGGTCAAAGGATCTCCGATGTTAGAATCAGTGTGTACTCTGCATATCCTCACATCTCCTCTATCGATGATCTCTCGAATGAGATTGAAGCGCCGTAGTATGTGTTTGGTCCGCTGATGAGAGTGAGGTTCCTTAGCCTGCGCAATAGCCCCATTGTTGTCACAATAGAGGTCTATCAGGTCTACTATGCTAAGAACCACACCAAGCTCTGTAATGACCTTCCGGATCCAAACATCCTCTTTTGCCGCCTCAGACGCGGCAATATACTCGGCCTCTATTGTAGAATCTGCGACTGTGTCCTGCTTCGAACTCTTCCAGCTCGCAGCGCTACCATTCAGGCAAAAGTCATACCCTGACTACGATCTGAAATCATCCCTGTCTGTTTGGAAGCTTGCGTCACTGTAACCCTTTACAGCTAGCTCCTCATTGCCTCTAAATATTAAGAAATATTCTTTCGTCCTTCATAAGTACTTAAGAATATTCTTGACAGCTGTCCAGTGACTTTCACCTGGATCTGACTGGTACCTGCTCGTCATGCTCAAAGCATACGAGACATCTGGACGAGTACAAAGCATGGCGTACATGATAGACCCTATAGCGGATGCATAAGGGATATGATCCATACGGTCTCTCTCCTCCTTAGAAGAGGGACATTGAGTCTTCGAAAGACTCACACCATGTGACATCGGCAGAAATCCCTTCTTGGAATTCTGCATGGCAAAATGATTAAGCACCTTGTCAATATATGCACTCTGACTTAATCCAAGAAATCTCTTAGATCTATCTCTATAGATTTTGATGCCTAGGATATAGGCTGCTTCACCTAAGTCTTTCATTGAGAAATAATTCCCTAGCCACGTCTTTACAAACTGTAGTGAAGGGATATCATTCCCAATGAGGAGTATGCTATCCACATACAAGATTAGAAAGATAACTATGCTCCCACTAATCCTCTTGTAGACATAGGGTTCATCTTCATTCTTGATGAAACTAAACACTTTGATTGCATCATCAAATCGAAGATTCCAGCTTCGAGAAGCTTGCTTTAGCCCATAAATGGACCTTTGCAACTTACATACCTTTTCAGCATGCTCTGGATCTACATAACCCTCAGGTTGTGTCATGTACACATCCTTGAGTAGATTCCCATTTAGGAATGTAGTTTTGACATCCATCTGCCAGATCTCGTAATCATGGTAAGCTGCAATAGCAAGCATGATCCGAATAGACTTAAGCATCGCAACTGGTGAAAAGGTATCATCATAGTCAACACCATAAATTTGCTTGAATCCTTTAGCTACCAATCGCCCTTTATAGGTATGCATGAGTCCATCCATGTCAGTCTTTCTTCTAAAGACTCACTTACAGCCAATGGGTTTAATTCCCTCAGGTGGATCAACCAAAGTCCATACTTGGTTAGTGTACATGGATTCCATTTCGGACCTCATGGCTTTTAGTCATTTCTCAGAATCTGGGCTCATCACAGCTTCTTGATATGATGTAGGCTCATTCAACTCAATGAGCGTAACGTCATCATGGTCAGACAAGAGAAATGAGTATCTCTCAGGCTGACGACGTACCCTATTAGATCTGCGAAGAGGTTGGTCTACTTGAACAACTTGTTGTTCCATAATTTTTTGTGCAACAATCTCATGATCCACAACATCTTGTGGTGCCTGTTCAATGTCCATTAAGGCCTCAGTGCTATCTGTATCTTGAACTTCATCAAGATGGATTTTACTCCCACTAATTCTTCTAGAAATAAACTCCTTTTCTAGAAAAATGCCATTTCTAGCGACAAACACTTTGCCTAGTGTGGGATTGTAAAAGTAATATCCCTTTGTTTTCTTGGGATATCCTACAAAATAACATTTATCAGATTTGGGGCCTAGTTTATCTGAGACTTGACGTTGAACGTAAGCCTCACAACCCCAAATCCTTATAAAAGACATCGTGGGCCTCTTCCGAGTCCATATCGTATATGGTGTCTCTATGACGACCTTTGATGGAGCTCGGTTAAGTGTGAAAAGAGCTGTCTCTAGAGGGAATCCCCAGAAGGAAGTAGAAAGATCTGTCTGACTCATCATTGATCGTACCATATCTAATAGAGTACGATTTCTCCGCTCAGACACACCATTCCACGGTGGTGTTCCAGGTGGAGTGAGTTGGGATATGATCCCACACTCTGCTAGATGGTCACGAAACTCTTGGCTAAGGTATTCACCACCTCGATCTGATCGAAGCATCTTAATACTTTTGCCAAGTTGGTTTTGTACTTCACTTTTGAATTCTTTGAACTTTTCAAAGGATTCTGACTTGTGTTTCATGAGATACACATAGCCGTATCTACTGACATCATGAGTGAAAGTGATGAAGTACTGAAAGCCTCCTGTAGTTGCGATATTGAAAGGGCCGCATACATCAGTATGTATGATTCCTAACAAGTCTGTCGCTCTTTCGCCATGCCCACTAAATGGAGTCTTGGTCATCTTGCCTAGAAGACAAGATTCACATGTCTCATATGATTCAAAATCAAATGAGTCCAGTAATCCATCTTTGTGGGGCTGGGATATGCGACTCTCATTTATATGTCCTAAGCGACAATGCCAGAGATATGTTTGGTTCAAATCATTTGGTTTGAATAGTTTTGGTTTTTATGTTATAGATTGGGTTATCTCGATCTAGAACATAGAGTCCATCCATAAGTGGTGCATTACAATAGAACATGTCATGTAGCATTATAGATTGGTTTTTATGTTATAGTGGAGCTGTTGATGCAGTCTAACCCTGTTTGTTATTTTGGTGTTGACACCGATTTAAGTTTAGGTTAATAAGATGAGTCTGGTTTAAGTCGTGGTCGGGGACTGGGCATGATTCCCGGTGAGTGAAGCCGGGTTATGGAAACCCTGGTGAGTGAAGTCGGGTCCTGGTGAGTGAAGACAGGTGATTAAAAACCCCGGTGAGTGAAGCCGTATGACTGAAACCCCGGTGAGTGAAGCCGGATCCTGGTGAGTGAAGTCGGGTAACTGAAACCTCGGTGAGTGAAGCCGTGTCCTGGTGAGTGATGTCAGGTGATGGAAATCCCGTTGAGTGAAGCCGGGTGAATGAAACCTTGGTGAGTGAAGCCAGGTCCTAGTTAAGGAAGCTAGGTTGAACAAAGTTCCGGTGAGTGAAGCTGGGCACGAAGTCTTGGTCTGGGGGACTGAGCATTGCATGTACTGGTCAGAGAGGGCACGTGAGCTCGTTCTCTGGGACCAGAATGAGTCAGAGAAGGCTAGGGAGGCTGTTCTCTGGACTTAGGGTGAATTTAGTCGAAGCTGGATCGGTCTAGAGACCGATCAGAGAGTTGGAACGAACTCCCCGTTGTGGATCGGTCTAGTGACCGATCCAAAGATGTCTGATCGTTCTGGTGAACGATCAGGGAGAGAACAGAAGGCTTATATTGGATTTCTGATCGTTCTGGTGAACGATCAGAGGGAGAGCCAAATGCTTCTGTTCGGCTCCTGATCGTTCTGGTGAATGATCAGGGAGAGAACAGAAGGCTTATACTGGATTTCTGATCGTCCATGTGAACGATCAGAGAGAGTTCAGATGGGTTCACAAGGGTTTTGATCGGTCAATCTGACCGATCAAATTGCCGCGAGATTCCTTCTACTGACCGATCAGGATGGCTCCTGATCGGTCAGGGAGTGACCTGATCGGTCACCAGATCGATCAGAGCACAACCTGATCGGTCAGGTGACCGATCAGGGCCTCTGGCTGTGAAAGCACGAGAAAGCTCCTGCAAGGTGAGGATCGGTCCGGTGACCGATCCCTGAGCTGTGATCGGTCAGTGTGACCGATCACAAGAAGTCCGCGATCCCTAGTTTCTCACTGTGGATCGATCAGGCTGGAGTCTGATCGTTCAGGGCTTACCCTGATCGATCTGGTGACCGATCAGGGTCTTCTCTGATCGGTCTGTGGACCGATCAGTAGCTGACAGCTTTAATTCAAATCCATTGTCAGACTTCTGATCACTTCTGTTTGCTCTATATTTTCTCTACTACTTACTGATTCCCAGTTGATTTCATTTGCTAATTATCTGCTAAGTGTGTAGGTGATACAGGGAGGATTCAAACAATGGAGGAGAATCAACTGGGGACTTTCTTTTGAGCAGGTTTGGACGTTTTCCTCTTCTCAGGTTTCAACGGACGTCTGGCGCTACTGGCAACTATTGAGAAGCTGACTGGGGCTCGGCTGAAGAGAGTTCAAGGAGTCCTGGAGAGGTCAGTGTAGCTGAGCAGTTGTAGATGAGCAGCTGGGAGCTGCAGAGGCGCGCCTGTGACCTGGGTTTTGGGCAGAGGCTTAAGAGCGGGTAGCGAAGAAGCCTCAGCAACAACTTTGATCATTCTGAACCTTAAGCGATCTCTTGCAAAGCAAAAACCTTGAGTCTGTGGAGGAAGTTGCGAGTGGATCAGCAAGCAAACGAAGAGCTGAGGGTTCTTGCGTTGGTGGTGCTGTGCTCGGTGAACTGTTCTCCTGTTTTCTTCTGCTTTGCTAGCGATCTGTAAGATCTTTCTTTAAGTCTTTTACGCTTATATCATATCATCTTGAGACTATTTGTGTGGAGAGGTTTCTCCACTGAGAAGGAGGCATTTGATATCTGGATTTTCCGGGGCTTGATCTGCCGACGATCAAGGGATCGCTCACTTCACGGGCACGCCAAGGAGTAGGGGCAAGTTATCCCCGAACCTTGTAAATCCTTCGTGTTAGTATTTCTGATTTGTGTTTTAGTTTTTTGTTAGTTCTTGTTTTTGTTTTTGTCTTCCGCTGCCTAACCTTGATCACAGAAACAAGAAAAGCTCAAAAGTCCAAATCTATCTTTGTCTGGCTACATTCACCCCTCCTCTCTAGCCATCCAAGCACCAACAAGTGGTATCAGAGCTTGGGGCTCTATTCAAACGGATTAACATCCAAGAGCTTACAACAACGATGGCTTTGAGAGAAGGATTTAGCACCAACCGACCTCCCTTCTTCGACGGGGCAGATTTCCAGTATTGGAGGTCTCGCATGGAGTACTACCTCAAGACCGATATTGGAATGTGGTTCTCCGTGAAGGAAGGATTCATCCCTCCAAGAGATGCTGAGGGAAAAGAGTTGGAGTCCTCGTGATGGTCAGCTGAGCAAACTCGAAAAGGAGAAGCCGACGCAAAGGCAGTGGTCACCTTGCAATGCGAGATGACCAAGGACCAACTAATCAAAGTTGGTCCCTTCACAAGCGCCAAGGATCTATGGAACAAGCTCATCGAACTCCATGAGGGCACCCGGGACTCAAGGATAGCCAAGAGGGACTTGTTCCTCAACCAACTACAAAACCTAACCATGAAGGTGTCCGAGACGGTAAGTGAACTCTATGGTCGTTTCAAAGAAATTCTCAACGGTCTCCACTCCATTGATGAAAAGGTCGAGAACCGCGACCTTGTGAGGTACGTTCTAAAAGCTTTTCCGAGGAATGCCTTGTGGTCATCTATGGTGGATGCCTACAAGGTTTCTAAGGATTTGCCAATTGTTAAATTGAATGATTTGTTTTGTGAAATGGAGCTACACGAAATGGCTAACAAAGGCCCCAAGGAGAAGGGGATTGCACTTGTTACAGGGGACAAGACCAAGAAGAAGAAGGAAAAGAAGAAGGAGAAGGAGGTCTCTTCTTCTACATCCGAGTACGAGTCTGAGGAGGATGGTAGCGAGTCATCTTCATCCGAGATGGCTAATTTCGTAAGGAGGATGATGAGGAAGAGCCGACGATACAAAGGCAAAGGTAATCCTAGTGAAGTTAAAATTGATAAGGCAAAGGTTACTTGTTTTGAGTGTAGCAAGAAAGGACATTACAAGAGTGAATGTCCAAAACTCAAGAAGAAGAAGGAGAAATTGAAGAAGAAGAAGGCTTTGAAGGCCACGTGGGATGAATCTTCTTTTAGTTCATCCGAAGAAGAGAAGGAGGAAAAGAGTACTCGCCATGTAGCTCTCATGGCTATTGAAGATGAGGAGAGCAGTGATGAATCCATGGACTCCTCAAACACGGCTTCATCATCTTCGGATGATGAAGAGGTAATTTCTCCCGAATTAGACAAATGTTATAGAACTATTGCATGTTTAACTAGTTTGTTAAAGAAATCCAAAGAAAAGGTTAAGTCATTAAAAGTAGAAGTAGAATAATTGAAGTCCTTTAAGGATGAGGATCTTGATGACTTGCATGTAGAAGTCTTAGAAGATGAAAACAAAGTCTTGAAGGGTGAGGTTGAGAGACTCAAGTGTCTTCTTGAGAAATTCTTAACTAGCTCTGTCACGCCCCGAGACCCAGGAGCCGCTGATCCAATAGAAAATCGGACAGCACCTCCCCTGTCCGGCGGACAATTTACACACACACAATATATATAACAATCCACGCAATATATATATTTGCACAACCACGCAGTTTAAAGGGCCACAGGCCTCAGATATATGCAGAAACAACAGTTATATGATTATCGCTATCGATAAACCAAATCCGAACTCACCTGAGCTGCCAGGGGCAGGAACAAAACCAAAACCAATCGAAGTCCAACATAGGACTCAAAAGTACAATACTATCGAATTAAACATGAATACATGTTCGAAACACCACAACGGAAGCATAGGAAATACTACAGGGTCCATAAGCAAAACAAACATAAAATAAAACCAAGCGAAGCTCCTCTGGAGCTAGGGACTGGCGGCTCGGGATCTCCTCGCAGACATCAACCTGAAATAAACATATATGGCAACGGGGTGAGTCCATAGCTCAGCGAATACCCAATAGATATGCATAGAAGGTTATACCAACACTAAGAGTTCAGCTAATACAGACTCATATCAACAGTAGAGAAAGACTAGTACTGAACATACTGAGTAGATACATACCTGAATCCATCTAACCTGGAAAGAGGGTAAGAAATACCAAAGGAAAACCAATAGGCATATAAACACAGATAACAAGTCTCCAGTATATGCGATGTCAAACAAGTGCAGCAAATAAGTGCAGCAAACAATGCACGATGCAAAGTATGCACATGGTGCAATGACATGTGTCACCCCCTAGTCCCAGTCAGGATATCGTCCACGACGTCCGCGTGGGTAGAGCTGTGACAACCTGTACCCAGTCAGGACATGGTCCACAACGTCCGCGTGGGTCAGCATGCAATAATGCAAGGATGGTGCATGCCCCAAACATATAAAGCACCCTGATGCAATGACATGTGTCACCCCTAGTCCCAGTCAGGATCGTCCACAACGTCCGCGTGGGTAGAGCTGTGACAACCTGTACCCAGTCAGGACATCGTCCACAACGTCCGCGTGGGTCAGCATGCAATAATGCAGAGATGGTGTATGCTAGATACACATACCTCCCTCCCAAGTCCCAAGTATACTAAGTCTCAGTCTGAAATCCTATAACAGGAAATACAGGTAACCCACAAGGTATACTGACCGGAACACTACCAATCCCTCAAGATCAAATGCAGGAGACAATACCACGATCTCTAGCATACAAATGGATATGACAATACCTGAGACTGTATTGAACTAACGCAGAATAACTCAGGGATGAACAACAAGTATCCAGAACTGGCATAATAAACAGGGATAAACAACAATATCCAGAACAGACATAATAACCAAGGATATCGTAGAATCTTACTGCTATCTATAACATTCTATGCATAACAAAATGACAATATCAAGATAGATAAGTCAAAGGGTACCCGCCTCCAGAGAGTAGAAGTAGTCCGTGTCAGAAAAAGAACCCCTTTCCAAGAGTCCGAAGCAAATGAAATCAATGCCCTGTATCAAAGACATAATGTTTAGCTACAATAATCGATCATATATATCTCAAAGAGCTACCTTAATTAATTAGAATCGTTCTAATTATACTGTTTCACTTAATTAATCATAATTAAATGATTTGCCCATAATTGGTCCAAGATACCAAGATTATATTCATATTAGGTTTTCGAACCCAACTCGTCAAGTTTAGGTTATTAAGTTAAATCTCAACTTAAACCTAATCCATAACTCAACCAATAGCTCACCCTACACCCTTTTTCAATCCACGACAGAAACATAAAGAACCTATAGTTCATCTCCAATCCTAAGTAGCAAGAAAATCCCAAGCACCATTTGAACAACCCATTCAAATTGGAACACACACAAAACGATATCAACCGTTTTCAATGAAAGCTCACCACCCCAAGAACAGAACTCTCCATCAAGTTTCCAATGCTCACGACAATTACATTACAACTTTAGAATACCCAATACAACCCAACTACAAAATCCATTTCATCTCCAAATAGAGTTCACGACAAACACAACCAAGGTGCTGTTAACCCTACTTCCAACTCCAAAACCCCAACAAAATGCTACCGACCAAGGCTAGCTTCCAATGGCTTGTATCAAAACCAAAATTTCAAAACAACACCAATACTAGGATCTACTATCTCAGAACTAAAATACACAATAAGTCAATCCAAACCCAACCTACAGATCAAGGATACACAAATAGAATCATCAGAAGCCTCCCACAACCAATAACGTAAAGCTCAGCTCCTACCCAAGCTCATAGTAGGCAACAAGGAAAACCAATAGAGCATAACACACACCAAGGTAACCAAGAACAGGCTACATCAAACTGATCTCAAGCTAACAGCGACAAATTCCATCAATTTGTAGCTCACGCAAATCAAAATCATACAAAAACAGAACCAATCCCAACAGATAAATGAACTAACATCTAAACCAAATTCCCAACACCAACATTCCATAACATCACAACACCCTATAGCATACGATACAACTGATTAAAGCCCAACTCAGTTTATAACAAACAATCCAAGCATAAAAGCCAAGAACTAATGATCAAAACCCAACTCTCGGTATCAAAGAAAACCCAAATATGGAAATCAATCTGAATTACACGAATCATCCAGATCTATACCGAAGCAATATTCGAAACCAACTAAGGAAACGAAAGGCGATCAATAACCATGTAAGCCTTCCAAAATCTAAACACATCTAACTCTTACCCGAGGTGGTTGGTGTTGCTCCTTGATCCTCGGCTCAAATTCCCGCTAGGCAAGGAATAGCTCGGCCAACGCTCGGCGATGGAGAGGAAATATGGCGTCGACTGAGGTGAAGAAGAAGTAGCAGATCATCTCTTCCCTCGTGTGCGGCGAAGAGAAGAAATGAGGCAATGCATCGCGGCGTCGAGCTTAGGGCACGCGAGGAGAAGGGATTGGGTCGGCTGCGGCTTTAGCGGTGGCTAGGGCACGAGGGAGAAGAAGGATTGCGGTGGCTGCGCGTGCTCTAGGGCTCAACCGAGGCTTTAAAACAAAAAGGGGACTTTTGCAAAAAGGCCCTTCACATTTCCTCAATTTCACATTCCACCCTTAGGGCAAGTGTTTTAGCCATCTATCCCTCCAGTTTATTTGTAATTCACATCACCTCTCTAAGATTAGATAGTTTATCCTCTTAACCCTTAAGCTTTAGCCAAAACTCAAACAAGTCCTCAAATATTTAGATACATTTTTAATTTAGACCTTTAAGATTAAATATTAAGCAATTTAACCCTTCATAGTTTAAGAATTAACCTTAAACCTTTTTTCTCTAATTTGATGAACCCTAGACTCAATCCGAAAAATCCCCAAAAAAAAAAAATTTCTGGTCCGGATTTTCGAATCGCCGTATTTTACACCCGGTGAGTGAAGCTAGGCACGAAGTCCTGGTGAGTGAAGCTGGGCACGAAGACCTGATGAGTTTCGCGGGAAATCCGAAGTCAGAACCATTTCGTTAACGCTAAGATTGTATATGTGTTTGCCTTGTATTTATGTATCTTGCAGGTACCTAAAACTGAAGAGAAAGCAAGCAAACAACCACAAAGAGGCTGAAAAGCAGCTTCCCGGGTGCCCCTATTGATACAGGCGCCCCGATTGACTCAGGCGCCCCGATTGACTCAGGCGCCTCCTTCAATACCCGCGTCCAATAAGGTAGGTTTATCAGCTTTGTGAGTTCAGCGCGAGGATGAGCTTTGACCAAGGTTTGTGAGGCGCCCTATAGCATCACAGGCGCCCTAGACAAGGCTATAAAAGGGGCTTCGACCCCTCAACTCCAGACAACAATTCTACGATCATTCTAAGTGTTCCAGGTGATGATAAAGCGCTAACGACGAAGCTTTGCGACCAAGGAGGCTCCAGGAGGAAGTGCGCGGCACTTCGGAGTTCCAGATCGGTCGGGCGTTCGACTTTTCTGCTTTGGTTTGCTTTTACTTTTATGCGATTAATTTCCATAGTATTTTTTATTGTAAAACTTGAACTGTAAGGCGGGTTTCTCCGCCTCCGAAAAGTCCGGAAATGAGACCATTAGTGGACGGGTGCTTCCCGTGCTTAGGCCTTGGACGTACTGACCCTGGGGGATATGGAACCAAGTAAATCCGGCTTGTCATCTGTGTCATTTTGTTTTTCATTATTTCTATTTTTTCGCTGAGCACTAACTATCTATCTAGAACAATCGAAAGGCACAGTTTCTGCAGAATTTTTTAACCAGTCGATATTCACCCCCCCTCTATCGACGGTACCGATCCAATAAGTGGTATCAGAGCATGGTCGCTCTTCACCAGACTAATCGTCGACGGAGCAAAGACGCCAGGAGTTGAGGGGGAGCCCAGGGGTGAATCAGGTACATTTTATTTTAAATGTCAGTCTTTAAATTACATATTACATGCTTTAAGTGCAGGGAGAGAGGACACTATAAAAATCAGTGTCCTACTCGTAAGACTCAGTCTACACCACCGGAAGTAAAGGAGGCACTAGCGACCGGAGTTCGGAGGGATATAAGTCAAATACGGTGATTCAAATGCGAAAAGTACGGACACTACAAGAATAAGTGTCCGACCAAGGTACGAAAAATTTACATTACTAGAAATTTTCAATTTCCTGCACAATCGTATGATAAGTTAGATAATTTTTCTGAAAAATTAAATTTACTGCATAGTCAAATTAATCTTTTGCATGCCTAATTAGAAAATGTAGATATTGCTAAAGTATTAGAAATTAACTATTTAATCTTTAATGTTAATTCAACAATTTTGAAAATTAATTCTGATAACTTTACTATTAACTCTGAAATTATTATAATAATTTTACTGATAACTCTGAAATTAATTCTAATAATTTTATTGATAACTCTGAAATTAATACTGATAATTTTACTGATAATTCTGAAATTAAATTTGAAAATGCTAATGATAATTTTGAAATTAAATTTGCAAATTTTACTGATAATTCTGAAATTAAATTTAAAAATATTAATGATAATTTTGAAATTAAATATGAAAATTTTACTGATAATTCTGAATATAAATTTGAAAATGTTAATGATAATTCTGAAATTAACTCTGAAAATTATGAGATTAATCCTGAAAAATATTGAAAATATTCCTGAGGATAAAGATGATTTTTCAGAAAATCTTAAGGATAACAATGAAATTATTTCAAAAAATCTTAAGGATAACAATGAAATTATTTCAAAAAATCTTAAGGATAACAACGAAATTATTTCATAAAATCTCAAGAATAACAATGAAATTATTTCAGAAAATCTTAAGGATAACATTGAAAATATTTCTCATGATTGTTATGAGGATAATGAGGATAACTCGATAATGGAGAAGAAATTCTTTTAGATAATAGTTTAATAATTGTCTTGGATAATTCTAAAAACTATTATAAAATATTAACTAGTGGCCCAAATTACTCCACCTACTATGAGGATATTGAAGGATGTGATTTTAATGATAAGGATGAGGAGGAAATTGAATTTTCTGAGATCAAGGCTATAGTTAATAAAATTTATAAAAAGTCAAACAAATCAAAGCTGTTAGAAAAACTCGAAAAATTACATAAAGAAGAAATAGTGAAGGAATCAGATATTTTCGAATAATGAAAATGATAAAATTAAATCCAAACTTTTAACCAACTCAGAAATTTTAAAACATAAATCAAGTTAAATCTTAAAATCTTTAATTTTAATTTTTAATCTTAATTTAATCCTTTATGCAACCTTAATTAAATCTTAATTGATACATTTGTACCTTAATTATCTCAACCATAATTAAATCCTAATTAATTTAACTTTAAGTAAATCGTAATTAATTTAACTTTAATTAATTCCTAATTAATTTAACTTTAATTAAATCCTAATTAATTTAACTTTAATTAATCCCTAATTAATTTAACTTCAATTAACTCCTAATTAATTTAACTTCAATTAATTGTTTTTAATTTAACTCTAACTCGTAAATAACTTAAACTCAAATTAAATAAAATCCTACCCAAACTGCAACAATAAATTTAATAAAATTAAATATGTCAAAGTGGGTTGGCATATTCGCGGGTTCACATGACATGTATGAAATCGGGAATTTGATACATTTTTAGAAACTTAATTAAATGCCTTGACTTGTTTGAATTATGCATCAATGCCATGTACATGCCTCTGCTATTTCGTTAAAATTTATGTCATGTCATTCATGTTTAAGTTTATGCATGATTTAGAATGTGTTGAGGCAATCTGTGGTCCGGAGTGACCAAGTGTTTTGATGTTTGGGCAAAGGGTTTAAGTTAGGTTTTCCATTGTGTTCTCATATGTGTATGTTGAGTGTGCAGGATGTACATGTTACACATATGGACTTGACTGGACGACCTCAGTACGGTGAAAGGTGGCATGGAGGCAAGCTGGAGGGTTGCGTGCACAGTCGAGGGACCTTAGAGAGCAGGGACGATGAGCTGATGGGCACGGACTTCGAGGCATGCATGAAGGATGGCATGGAGGCAAGCTGGAGGCTTGCGTGCATCCGAGGGATGGGAGCCGAAGATGAAGAGGGCGCGAAGGCAACAGTCGAGGTTGCGAATGATGAGTCAGTCGAGTCGTGAGGGTACGAGTGTTGTGTGATTGCACTCGGGAAATCCTAGGGTTCGAGTGCGGAGTGGAATGTACTCGGAAGGGTAACCTTACGTATGTGAGTAGACCAGTTGACTGGCCTGAGGGCAGTTGACTGATGAAACTTACAGAAGGGTCTCTGCTTGGGACCAGTCGACTGCCTTGGGGGCAGTCGACTGGTAGGTGGCTGAGAATTCTAACGTTGGGGGTGCAACGGTCGAATTTCAGTGGCACTAGTCGACTGCCCTGGGGGCAGTCGACTGGTAGCGAGGGTTTCAGCCCGAGTCCTATTTAAAGAGGACTTCGTGGTGGCTGAGATTCTTGACGAATCGTGTCTTGGTTAAAGGCAAGATAGTAGTTCTTTGTGCTCAGTGCTTCGTTTGAGTTTGTGGCGAGGTTTCTCCACTCACAAGGAGCGACAAGGGCTAGCCGGAGGTTATCCGGGGATTGATCCACCAACGGATTCTTGGATTAGTAACTCGTCAGGGGTGGATACCAAGTAAATCAGGTTGTTAGCGTTTGTTCTTCATTGTTAGTTTTGTTTATTATTATTTTCGCTGCGCAAACTAACCGTGTAGGAAGAAAGCTTCGAAGAAACGTTATTCACCCCCCTCTAGCGGACACGATCGATCCTATCAATTGGTATCAGAGTGAGGGACCGCTCTTGATCGGACTAACCGTCGAGGGAGCACACGCTAGAGGAAGAAAGACATGAAAGATAAATTGGGGGAAGGCATCAACACTCCACCGCCCTACGATCATCAAGATTTCAACATTTGGAGGGCAAGGATCGAGACTTGGTTCGGGATGGAGTGGGCATGTCGAATCGCGCTTGAAGAGCAATATGAGATTCCAAAGTATAAGCACGGGAAGAGGCTTAGGCCTAGGTATTGGAATCAAGAACAACAAGATCAAGCGAAAGCAAATGAAAAGGTAATTAGTATCTTAGTAAATCTTTTGCCTGACAATATCTTGAGTGATGTAGGAGCGTACCAAAATGCATCTGAATTATGGAGAAAATTGAAAGAAATTCTTAACAACCCTACACAAGCTCAAGTGGTAGAGGAGCTCGAAGAAGCAAGGTCAATAATCCAAGAAGACCAAGAGGAGGAAGAAGTGTCAACTTTATCAAGTGAAGGAGCACTAGAAAGTGAAAAATCATCAACTACCTCAAGAGAAGAAGAAGAAGTATCAACGTCAAGTATTGAGGGGGAGGAGAGACCCTCAAGGATACAAGAACAAGAAGAAGCCTCGACCTCCACTAAGGCAAAATCAAAAGAACATATCACATGCTTTGGTTGCCAAGAAAAGGGGCACTACAAGGATAAGTGCCCTCTAGGTAAGACAATGGATGTACTCTCTAAACCCGGGTCCATTCGATTTAAGTCTAACATGAATTGTAGGAATGGAGAAGCCCAAGAGAGGAAGATGAAGATTAGATGCTTCACATGCGGAGAATTGGGGCACTACCACACCAAGTGCCCAAAGAAAAGTGAAATCAAGAAAATGGAGCATCTAAGAAGATGGGAGAAGGAGGAAAGAAGGAAGAGAAGAAGTTCACAACAAGGAGAGACTACAAGGGTAAGGGAGGTAATCCCTAACTCTAGATTTAAATGCAATTCAAATTCTAGTTCCTCCATGAATGTTAAAAATAGGACAAATCATCCCTCCATGCATGCTAGTTTTAATGAAAAATACTTAATGGTGTATAACTTTGGATTTAGATACAATGATAGGACTAGGAGTAACAAGGTGGACCAAAAATCTAAGAAAAGTATGCATCATGATAGACCTAGGACCTTTGTATCTAAGGATCATGGCACTAATCCCAAGAAGGAAAGAAATGTGCCTAGGAAAATGGGTTGTCCTGGGAATATCCAAGGTGGACATATGGGTTCTAAGGTTAGAACTCTAGAAAATGAAAATTAAGCCTTGAGGGCAAGGCTTGCTACATTAGAAAAGGCCCTATAAAGATTCACCGTTGGATCTAAGGGCTTAGACATGATATTGGGTAGTTTGAAACTCAACTATGATAGATCGGGTTTGGGATACCTATCTAAGACCTCCAAGGAAAATGAAAAGAAATATGCTGGGAAGGCATATGATCATGGCAAGAGGGAGAAGTCCAAGGATGGCAAGGAGGTGCCATCTAAAAGGAAAGATAAAGACTTAACCAAGGACAAGGAGTCCAAGGATAGATTTGTAGGCCAAGAATCACCGGGGACTCACCGGTGTGGCCTACTGTGGATTGCGTCACCTAGGGAGGTGGCTAGGGCTCAGAGCTCAAGGGAGAGCTCTAGGAGCCTTTGGGGTCCATGGTAAATGGATCTCAAAAGTTTCTCTCCTAGAAAATTAGGTGAACTGTGCCAAAAAGGGTTAACAGACTTGGGTGTAACACCCAATAATTTCCTGGTATTATTAGGGATTTTTAGGAATTTTTCTAGCATTTTTCGGAATATTATAGCATTTTTTCGGAATGAAATTAGAAAAAAGAACTTTAAAGGGCAGTAGGGGGTTCAAACTCGCGACCACAGGAGGAGCAAACCCCTAAGGGCGCGCAGCTGACCAGACGGGCTAGGGTATCAAGCACAGAAAAAGGAGGAGCGAAATTATATTATAGGTGAGTTAGGCTTTTCATGAAGAGGTATTTAATGTTAGTGAGAGCCCTAGAGCCAATCATATGATGATCACTTTTTGGACTCATTGTATCATATTCTTGTATATATATTTCTTATATATAAAGGCATTTCTTATGGTTATTGTACTTATGTGTATTGGTGCCAAATAACTTAGTATAATAACGTCCTTGAGTAGAAGGTTCTTATCTATATCAATCGATTAGTTGAATCGATAGTGAGATGATATAGAGAACACTACTCTTAATTATTCCTAGTCAAGTATTAACATTCAAGGACAATGTTAATGCATAGAGACTAGCATGTAGGTCAACATGATGACTTGATCTCACAAGTCATGGATATGAGATATCAAGTTGACACATGGGTATACATTAGAGAATGTATACTGAATGGCCCGCCATGAGAAATTATCATGGATCATTATATGAGTGTCATATACTTTCTCATGTGACTATTAGTATGACTATTAGTCCTTGGACCTGAAGTCACCATAGTTCCCTACATAAGGAGTTATGTACTTTGGTTTCGTCAAACGTCACCCGTAACTGGGTGGACTATAAAGGCGATTACTGGGTATGTAACAAATTATGCGGAGGGATGTGAGTGATGTAGATGGGATCTATCCCTCCTATATGACGGGAGAGATATCATAGTCTTGATAGAGTGAGATCACTAAGTGCATGGCCATGCCCAAATAAGGCAATATGAGATATTAAGCTTATTTGATTATAGTGAGTCTACTTGGAGTTCAAGACACATAGATTGATTTGAGGATGACACGGTCTATGCTCATGAAAATCAATCTAGATATCGAGGATAGAAGTACGTTGTCACATATTGTGATGTCACAATTATTAGTCGCAATGGTGATGTTGGATCTCGACATTCTTGTAACTTGGGTAGCAATGATGTGTTGCTAGATACCTCTCATTGCTTATGTCCTTAAATAGGTTTAAGGGCATTGCTAACGTTACAAGAACCTATAGGGTCACACACATAGAGCAATAGATGGAGAATAAGTCCATATGATGGACCGAGAGTAATGAAGTCAAAG
>JAGFNQ010001719.1:200921-264167 GCA_024364735.1 Boesenbergia rotunda
TTATAAGATAAATTTCTTATGAAAATTAATTCGTTAATTCCGTTAAAGAGGAGACTTAGCAAGGGAGAGGTTACTATATAAAGGAACCAAAGGCTAGCCTTCAATTAAAATCAATTAAGTTGATTAAGAGTTAATCCTCTCCCTCTCTCTCTCTTATTCTCTTCCTCCCTTTTCCCCTTCTCAACCCTAGGGCCGGCGCCCCTTGAGGCAACTAGGGCCGGCGCCCCTTCATCCACCTAGGGCCGGCGCACTTCTTCCCTTAGGGTTGGTTGCCGTGAGCTATCAAGGAGAAGGAGAAGCCAAGACAAGAAGAAGAAGACGCGGATCACAACTCCTCTCTTCCCGGAATTTAGATTCCGTTTCTTGTTGGTGAGTTTCCATTCTTTTCTCTTGTTCTTCTAGTTGTGCCTTTAGAGAATCTAGTAGATCTCGTTGGCACAAAACTCGTGACTTTGCGAAGTCATCCCGAAGAGAACTCGGCGTGGACGCGAATAGAGGCAAAGCTTCCAAGGGACGCTACGGTTGGATCTCGTCCCTTACTTCGAGTTACGCGAGGTACTTAGTAAATTAGTTTACTTTTCCGCAAAGTTTTAATTTATGATTATGTCCATACACCATAAGGTTGCATGCTAGATACGTGGTTAAAATAATTTAGGAAATTATTTTATGCTAATTCTTCCGCTGCACGTAAAAATTTAAAATTTTACGAACCCGTATCCTTGTCGACATGCACCCGATCCCAACAGTGGTATCAGAGCCGGTTAGTGTTCGACATAATCATATAATTGTTTTGCGGAACACTTTGTCATGATCTCAATTTTGGAAAATTTTTCAATTATGGAAACTTTCCAATTATAATAAATTTTAGATTTAGGAATTTTAAAGTTTGGAAATCCTCATGAAATTTTGCAATGTTTTGAAATTTTCTAGTTTATGAAATTTTATAATAATTGTGAAAACTTCCCATCTTTGGAAACTTCCAATTTTGGAAATTTTTCTAATTTTAGAAATTTTCAATTTTGGAAATATGTAAGTTTTCTTTGTACCAGAAACTTACAATATTCTGAAAATCTATTATGAAATCTCGCAATTTTGGGCACTTTCTTTTGAGAAAGTCTAGACAAATTTATGGATATTAGTTGACAATTAAATTTGAATTGGCTTTAAATTATTAACAAAATTCTTTATTTTGGATTGAGCCTCGGGAGCCGTCCAATTTAAAGTTAGTTGTTGTAATTTAATTTCCCAATTTTGAATGAAATTGTCATGTTTGATTTGGTTGCGCTTCCGAACGGACCAAATTGGATTTACGACAAATTACTTTTCTTTGGGTATCTGAGCCTCGGGGAGCCACCCTTAGAAAACGATTTGTTGTAATTAATTAAATCCATGAATAAAAATGTTTAAGAGGTGATGCTCTTACATGTTGTTGTCTCCAAAATTAATTAGGAAAATGGTTTCCTATAGAGTTTTCTTAATTGAGATTTTCATGAAAATAATATGTCGTTGAATTAAGGGAATTGCCTCTTAATTTAATAAGATTTGATTTAGAGAAATCAAAGTCTTAAACATATTATTTCCGAAATTGATTATGACAATTTAGGAAATTGTTTCCCAAAACAATTCCTTTAATAAAGTATGAAATTAGAATGAGGAAATCCGGTTCCTAATTCAATTCATGAGACTTGATAAATTAAGTCACATACATACTTTATTAAGGAAATCGTTAGTCATGACATAATCATATGTCATGAATGTGCTTAGAAAAGATGAGACCCAAAACCCCTTACAAAATATTAAGGCTAACACCTTCCATTAATATGGTTAGAACCGGAGTTTTGTTTCTCGTTTGGGTTGATGGACACATCCATGCCCGACTTGAACCTCAACATGTTCAAACCATGGAATTAGTTTATGAATAATATAGTTGGAGTCAGAGGTCAATCCTTAGTTTTGGTTGTTGGACACATCCAAGCCTGACTAAACGGTTGAATGAGCTCCAACCATATTAAAACTATTTCTTGATTAATGGGTCAGCCTTAAGCTTGGAGCATCGATTTGTTGTGCCACAGCCAAGGTCGATGTAAAGAGAGGTGCAATTGGGTGCTATGTATAATGTTACATACTTGTTAATGAGTTAACAACCCAATGATTTATGCAAACATTCAATTAGTTGATAGCATAAAGTGATAGTTACATATATGTGATATAAAATCGGTGTAATTACCTACCTTCATAGCTAAGAAAAACTTGATGGCCACAGTCATGGTTGTTCTTATCTATGGTTGGATATCAACCTATTTGGAGATGTTCCTACGATCTCCCGAATTGATAAAAAGGGTTATTCAATTTGAAAAATAAATAGGATTTTATTTATGTATGTTGATACATTCTTTAATCATTCTTCTCACATAAACTCAATTTGTATTTCTAGGATAATCACTCGATCATGTCTTCTCTAAACTTGCGTTCCATTTTGGACACCAATAAACTGACTGGGCCGAACTTCATAGACTGGCTTCGAAACCTGAGGATAGTCCTCAAGGCGGAAAAGCTTGCTTATGTCATTGAAAATCAACTTCCCGACCATCCTCCAGAAAATGCAACTCCGGACCAATTGTTGGCCCATCAGAAACATGTGACCGATTCTGAACTTGCAAGTTGCATTATGCTAGCCTCTATGGTACCTGAGCTACAAAAGCAGCATGAGCATATGGATGCTTATACCATCATCTTCCATCTTCATGAGTTATTTGAAGAGCAGGCGAGATCCGAAAGGTTCGAAGTCTCCAGACTCCTCTTCACCACTAAGATGCAGGAAGGCACTTCTGCCTCGCAGTTTGTGTTAAAGATGTTGGGGTACATTGAGCGACTGAGCGCACTTGGTTTTGCTATGGATCATGAATTAAGTATTGACTTAATTCTGAGTTGTTTGCCCAAAAGTTATTCACAATTTGTGATGAACTATCGGATGAACAAACTGGAGACCACCATTCCTGAGTTGCTCAACCTGCTGAAGACTGTGGAGCCTTCTGTAAAGCCGGATCAAAAGGCAGTACTGTTAGTTGGTTCCTCGAAGAAAGGTTCTAAGAGGAAGGCCAAAGAACAGAACAAGGGGAAGAAGAAAAAGGCCAAGAAGACTGAAAAGAAACCCAAAGGAACCTGTCATCATTGTGGCAAGGAGGGTCACTGGCGAAGAAACTGCAAGGTTTATCTTGAGTCCTTGAAGAAGAAGGCATCCGATGCCCCATCCTCTTCAGGTATCTTCGTTATTGAATGTCACTCTATTTCCTCAGATACCTGGGTACTTGATACTGGGTGTAGCTCACATATATGTAATGACATACAGGGGCTAAGGAATAGAAGAAGACTCGTCAAGGGAGAAGCGAATTTGCGGGTTGGAAATGGAGCAAGGATTGCTGCTGTTGCCATTGGAACATATTTGCTAAAGCTCCCAACTGGACGTGTCTTAGAATTGGAAAATTGTTATTTCGTTCCTTCGTTAATAAAGAACATTGTATCTATTTCATGTTTGAATGAAAAAGGTTATCATTTTGCTTTTAGTAACAATTGTTGTTACATAACTTTAAATGGCGTTCTTTATGAGAATGGAACTTTGTGCAATGGCATCTACACGTTAGATTTATCCAGTGACGTTTTCAATATCGAAGTTAGCAACAAACGTGCTCGAATAGATAATCGAATAGACTCCTACACGTGGCACTGTCGTCTTGGCCATATAAGTAAGAAACGCATGACCGAATTACACCGATGTGGAATTTTGGAAACATTTGAACCCGGTTCATTTGATACATGCGAATCATGCTTAAGAGGCAAGATGACCAAATTACCCTTTTCCGGAAAAGGTAATCCAGTGGGAGAATTGCTTGGTCTAATACATACCGATGTATGTGGACCAATGTCAACTCTAGCACAAGGAGGCTATAGCTACTTCATCACCTTTATCGATGATCACTCACGATTCGGGTATGTGTTCTTGATGAAACACAAATCTGAAGCTTTTGAGAAATTCAAAGAGTTCAGAAATGAAGTAGAGAAACAACTTGGCAAAAGTATTAAAATACTTCGATCGATCGGGGTGGTGAATACTTAAGTCAAGAGTTTCAAGATTATCTTAGGGACAATGGGATATTGTCCCAATGGACTCCGCCGTATACACCACAGCATAATGGTGTATCTGAGAGGCGTAACCGAACCTTGATGGACATGGTTAGATCCATGATGAACCATGCAACTCTTCCAAAATCCTTTTGGGGCTATGCACTTAAGACAGCTGTTTACTTACTAAACAGAGTCCCGACCAAGGTAGTCTCTACTACTCCATATGAGATATGGAATAGTAAGAAACCTCACTTAACTCACCTTAAGATATGGGGTTGTCCTGCTTATGTGAAGCGGACTATATCAGACAAATTGGATGCTAAGTCTGATAAATGTCTATTTATTGGGTACCCTAAGGAAACGAAGGGTTACCAATTCTATCATCCCTTGGAGCAAAAGGTGTTTGTTTCAAGGCATGCTGTATTTCTGGAAAAGGAATTTCTTTTTCAAGAAAACAGTGGGAGTGGCATTGAACTTGATGAAGTTCAAGAAACTCCAATAGACATTACAGAGACACCTAGTCTAGGCCCACAACCGATAATTTATAATAATGAGCTATCAGTTGAACCTAAAACAACACCATCTCTTCGTAGGTCTGGTAGGGCACGCAATATTCCAGAGAGATACGGATTTCTCGTAAGTGAATCGAACGACGTGTTACTCATAAGCGATGATGAACCTATCAGTTATGAAGATATCCTGAAAAGTTCAGAAAGGGACAAATGGCTTGAGGCCATGAAGTCGAAAATGGATTCCATGTACGAAAATCAAGTATGGGACTTGGTTAACCCACCCGAAGGGATTAAGCCCATAGGGTGCAAGTGGGTTTTCAAGAAGAAAACCGACATGGAAGGTAATGTAGTTACCTTTAAAGCTAGATTAGTGGCAAAAGGATATCGTCAGAAACAAGGAATTGATTATGACGAAACCTATTCGCCAGTAGCTATGCTTAAATCCATTCGGATGCTCCTAGCCATAGTAGCTCATTATGATTATGAGATATGACAAATGGATGTGAAAACAACTTTCCTTAATGGAAACCTGCTTGAGGATGTATACATGATACAACCTGAAGGTTTCACATCGGTTGATAAAACCAAAGTATGCAAGCTTCGACGATCCATATATGGACTGAAGCAAGCATCTAGGAGCTGGAACATCCGTTTTGATGAGACAATCAAAAAGTTTGATTTCTCACAAAATCCTGACGAACCTTGTGTGTACAAGAAGGTTAGTGGGAGTGCAGTCGTATTCCTAGTATTATATGTCGATGACATATTACTCATAGGAAACGATATATCAGTCTTACAGACAGTTAAAATTTGGTTGTCCAAAACTTTCTCCATGAAAGACCTGGGAGAAGCAACCTATATCCTTGGGATTAGAATCTATAGAGATAGATCAAAACGGTTGCTTGGTCTTTCGCAGTCTACATATATAGATCGAGTGCTAAAAAGGTTTAGCATGTCAGAATCCAAGAAAGGTTACCTTCCCATCAGGCATGAGATCAACCTTTCGAAGTCTATGTGTCCGCGCACAGAAGACGAGAGGATTTGCATGAATAAGATACCTTATGCATCCGCAATAGGATCTATCATGTATGCTATGTTATGTACTAGGCCCGATATATCATATGCTCTGAGTGTCACGAGCAGATACCAGTCTGATCCAGGGATGGATCATTGGGTGGCTGTCAAGACAATCCTTAAGTACTTAAGAAGAACAAAGGATGTGTTCCTAATATATGGAGAAGGAGATATGGTAATACGTGGGTATACAGATGCCAATTTCCAGACAGATAAGGATGACTCCAAATCGCAGTCTGGATACGTATTTACTTTGAATGGAGGCGCAGTAAGTTGGAAAAGTTCCAAACAAGACACCGTAGCGGATTCTACCATGGAAGCGGAATATATCGCAGCTTCGGAAGCAGCAAAGGAAGCAGTTTGGATCAAGAAGTTTGTCTCAGAACTTGGTGTGGTTCCAACCATTGATGAAGCAGTGCCGGTTTACTGCGACAACAATGGAGCTATTGCACAAGCGAAGGAACCAAGGTCTCATCAGCGATCCAAACACGTGCTTCGACGCTATCATCTGATCAGAGAGATTATAAGTAGGAATGACATACAAATTGAGAGAGTTCCCACTGAAAGGAATATAGCGGATCCTTTAACTAAGGCCTTGCCTCAAAGCAAGTTTGAGGGTCATGTTAGAGCCTGTGGTATTGGATACCGTAGCGATTGGCATTAGGCCAAGTGGGAGTTTGTTAGTAATATGAGAGAAGTGTCCTAAGGCAATCGCCTTATGATTGTAAACATTTATTCTAATAAATGATAATTCACTATTTGAGTATACATGTTTGTGTATTTGATTGAGATCTTAAACTCATCTACTGAATGTCCGCAATACAATTCACAGCATAAGAGAATTTGTGATGGGATCACAACTAGTGATTATCTCTAAATGTGCAATTGTGAAGTATTGAAATTATCCCTAGTCGATGAATTGATAAAAACGGACACTATCAATTCTGTTGAGACTAGCATGGGTTATTCTCTAATCAGCTGATTCTCACTGGATGGTGACATTGGGATGTCCGGAGATAAACATGGATGCTAGTTAAGGGAACTAGTTCATTGGAGTGACTAGCTGTAAGACTTCATATGGGAATCTACATGTAGATATGTCAATAAAGTTCTTACTGCAGCTTAAGTGCGATGTTCCTTTGACTTGCGGTGTTCAAGTCATCTTGGTCATGGAGACTTATACTTTAACATCTTAAGCAAGCATCTCCAAGGAGGTGTGGACCCAGGATGATTGGGTATAAGCCGAAGTGCCCGAAGATGTTTGAACAGCCTACAAAGGATTCACCACTCCTTGCGAGGAGATGTATACCCAGGCCTATCGTCGGATTGCTACTCAAAACCTCTGGCCAGAGTATATCATGTTTAGAGTGCGAGTCTCTTAAATACATGAGAGTAATTAGAAATCCAAAGGACGAGAAAGACACTACTTGGGCTAGGTGTGACGTAGTCAGTCTAGTGGGGACTGACACAAACAGACCATGTCCTGAACCAAGTGGGTATAAGGTGGTGAAGGGAATGGGGCACGATTCATTAGAGCTGCTGAAGGGTTTCAGAATTACTTCTGAGGTCAAACCGTTGATCTTTCGATTAATTGGGGGTCATGATGTACTACTAGGTGCCACTCATGATCGTTCTATAATTAGTTGATTATAGACGGCCAACATAAATCGAAAGCCTATTTAGTCACACGCACTACGAGTAATCCGAGGGATTTAAAACGAGTTGAAAATTGGATTTTCCGATCAAGAGAAATAAGTCGAATCTGAGTTAATCAGAGGCGCAACGGAAACTTAGAATGGCTAAGTCTTTTGAAGGCTTAATGGGCGAATTAAATGAGTTTAATTCGCGATGGAATCGGCTTGGTTTGGCCGGCCAAAGAGGGTGTCCACCCTCTTGGTTTGGCCGACCATTAAAAAGGGAATAAACCAATTTAATTGGTTTAATTAATAAAATAAATCTAGCGCGATTTGTTTTATAAATTATGGATAAATAAATTTGTATAAAGAAATTTATATAAATAAATTTATAGAAATTTATTTCTTTTTGGGAAATTAAAATAATCCGTGGAGTGGTTTATTTTAATTTTATAAAATCAATTATGAATTGATTTTTCCATTAAAAGAAAATTTATAAGTTTCTTATAAAATTTATTCCATAATTAAAGAAGAGAATAATTTGTTTTATTATAAAGTTAGTTATAATAAACCTAGGCATAACGGAATTATTCATAAGAAAATTTATAAGATAAATTTCTTATGAAAATTAATTCCGTTAATTCCGTTAAAGAGGAGACTTAGCAAGGGAGAGGTTACTATATAAAGGAACTAAAGGCTAGCCTTCAATTAAAATCAATTAAGTTGATTAAGAGTTAATCCTCTCACTCTCTCTCTCTTATTCTCTTCCTCCCTTTTCCCCTTCTCAACCCTAGGGCCGGCGCCCCTTGAGGCAACTAGGGCCGGCGCCCCTTCATCCACCTAGGGCCGGCACACTTCTTCCCTTAGGGTTGGTTGCCGTGAGCTATCAAGGAGAAGGAGAAGCCAAGACAAGAAGAAGAAGATGCGGATCACAACTCCTCTCTTCCCGGAATTTAGATTCCGTTTCTTGTTGGTGAGTTTCCATTCTTTTCTCTTGTTCTTCTAGTTGTGCCTTTAGAGAATCTAGTAGTTCTCGTCGGCACAAAACTCGTGACTTTGCGAAGTCATCCCGAGAGAACTCGGCGTGGACGCGAATAGAGGCGAAGCTTCCAAGGGACGCTACGGTTGGATCTCGTCCCTTACTTCGAGTTACGCGAGGTACTTAGTAAATTAGTTTACTTTTCCACAAAGTTTTAATTTATGATTATGTCCACACACCATAAGGTTGCATGCTAGATACGTGGTTAAAATAATTTAGAAAATTATTTTATGCTAATTCTTCCGCTGCACATAAAAATTTAAAATTTTACGAACCCGTATCCTTGTCGACATGCACCCGGTCCCAACACCAAGGAGGCTCCGGGAGGAAGTGCGCGGCACTTCGGAGATCCAAATCGGCCGAGCCTTCGATTCTTTTCATTTGGTTTGATTTACTTTTCGCACTTAAATTTATTTAATATTTTGATTGTAAATCATACACTGTAAGACGGGTTTCTCTGCCTCCGGAAAGTCCGGAAAGGAGACCATTAGTGGACGGGCGTTCCCGTGCTTAGCCCTTGGATGTACTGACCTTGGGGGGTTGGGAACCAAGTAAATCCCGTGTGTGCAAGTCTCGTTGTTTTCTTCAATCTTTCTATTTTCCGCTACACTAACTTTGAGTCTAGAACGAAGATCTGAAAGACGAGTTTTCCTACGAAGTTTCCGCGAGATTTTTATGGTCGATATTCACCCCCCCCTCTATCGACGACACCGGTCCAACACGGTGAATAGCAATTTTGATTTCTTCCCTACAATTGTTAGTTGCGCAAGCGGAATAAACTAAAATAAAACTAAACTAAACTAAAACAAGGAAGAAACACACTGATGTACGTGGTTCAGAGATGATACTCCTACTCGACGGCTGCCCGTAAGGTGGGAGATCCCTAATCCGTCGGTGGATGATTCCCCGGTGCACCTCTGGCTAGATCGCGTAGCTCCTTGTTGGTGGAGAAACCTCTCCACAATCCTTGGACACTACCTGAGCACAACAGGCTACTAACTCACTCTGTCCAAGCAAGTTTCGCCAAAGAATAGTAGCCTTAAACGAGCTCCTTTAAATAGAGCTCGAGTACTAACTGGCCGCTACCAATCGAATCACCAGCCCTTACCAATCGACTGCTCCTGGAGCAGTCGATTGGTCCCCTTCTAAGCCTAGGGTTCCCTTCCTGAGTACATTTCTCTCCGCACTCAAACCCTCCTGGCTTAGTTCCTGAGTACAAATACTCACACTCGGACCCTACGACCTGGTCGACTCTTCAATCCGCAGTCTCGATCTGTTGCCTTCACGCCCTCTTCGTCTTCGGCTCCCGTCCCTCGGATGCACACACAAGCCTCCAGCTTGCCTCTATGCCATCCTTCATGCATGCCTCGAAGTCCGCATCCCTCTACTCATCGTCTCTACCCATGGTCCCTCGGATGCGCACACAAGCTTCCAACTTGCCTCCATGCCACCCTTCACCTGAAGACATCCAACCATGTCTATGTATACCTGCACACCTGCACACTCACATACACATATTAGTCCAACAACAAACCCTAACTTGATCATATTGACCACACACATCAAAACCTATGAACCTCCAGATCATACCCTGGCCGATTGCCCCAACAATCAAGTCTTTGTCTCTTCCTTAACATTAGACTTCACACGTGTAAAGGAGTCTATATGGGGGGAGCGAAGAGCAACATGCTGATGGGTATGGCTTGGCGGGTTTCCTAAGTGAATACTTGATCGTTCCGAGAGACCTCTCCATGTATACGGATTAAAAATTAATCCGAATGAAGACCCATCTCCCAACGACCATCTCGTGCCGTATCGAACGATCCAAATTACAACTCGGCCAATTACAAAAATCGGCCTTGTAATTTGCTTGACCGTTCGACCACGGAAAAGGCGACGAGTGGATCGCCGGCTTTGTGTTTATGGTCGGGGTCCAGTTAGTGAATTATTGGCTATGATACAAAATCAAAATAATAAACTAACTAACATAAAATGACAAGGTAAACAATCATGACACATAATGGACAAGGGAGCTTGGGGAAGAAATTATACCTTCCCGATCACCTCGCGACCTTCTACCTTATGTCCCTCCATTCATTGACGTCGTGTGGGCGATGATCTACCATGAACCAAGATCACCGAGGCACTCCAAAGGACCTTCTCTTCACGCCAACACAAACCCTAGCTCTAGGGTTTGGAACCGCCGACCACCCTCCCTAATTCCTTGCGCCGCTAGCCACCTTGAGCCACCAAACTCCCGCCGGCCACAAAGAAGTCCAAGGGAGGAAGATGTAGAAGAGGATGACGAAGAAAGCTAGACTTTTCTTCCACCCAAACCTGGCCGAACTCCCTTCTCCTTCAAACTTGCAGCGCCGCCGCAACCCACCCTTGCAACACCTCCCACCGGCCGCCGGTGCCTCCTCCCTTCTCGCCGCACACTAAAAAAGGGAGAGGAAGTCTCTCCCATTGCCTAGTAGACGCTAGACACCAAGTGGATGAGAAGGGAAGAAGAAAAGAAGATGAAGAGAGACTCTTCTCTTCTTGCCTTTGCCGTGACCTAGGAGAGAGAAGGGAGACAGAGGAGAAGAGAGAAGTCTTGGGTTGTGATCAATTGATTAAGCCTTGGTTTCTTGATCTCATAGGGTATTTATAGGGCTAAGGTAGGGACCAAGAGGAGGAGTTGGATCTTGGCCCACCAATGGATCTAAACCCGATCCATTAATTAAGATCCATTCCACTAAAGGATCTTAATTGAACTTCCTCACTAACCCCCATATTTTCATATGGGCTCCACATATTATGAGTCGTCCATCCCCCAGTATTTAAGATCTCGAATGCCCGTCAATTAATTTAAATTACTAATAATTCAAATTAATTAACCTCTGAGTCCTTGACTAGTACCACTCGACCTTATCATCATGCTGAATCAAATCCACCTGCAGGGTTTAGCATGATGAACCTTTTGAGCTCATCAAGGGGGCATCATCAACCCGACTCACCAGAACACGAATTCCGTCAATAATCAACAACACATCATATTATTAATATTATCTCCCAACTTATCAAGCCTATCGATCTAACAGAATAGATCTCGCCAATTGGTAAATCAAAGAAATAATAATTAATAATATATGCCCGTTATTATATCGAGATTAAGAGATCGTACTCCATAATAAAATCTTGAGGTCCTATCCAATTATTGAGTCAGTATAAATCAGATAACCTCTAGTTTTGATCCTGCTCAATGTACTCAAAGCACACTAGTGTAATTCTATGGTCAAGACCAACCACACCTAATTACACTACAACCATTCTGATGGTTGTCCAAATTCCATCTCGGTTGTGAGCCTCTACTTATACTAGGCAAGGGACTGATAACATGATCTTCCGTGTAACACCTTACACCATGTTATCTACAATGCGTAGTAAAGGACTTTATGCATGTACTAATATAAACAGACATCTAGTGTAGTTGTGATTCTCTTTTTAAAATGAAGATGTTCATATAAAGAAATCATGTCTTTCAGTATACACATCTTACAATCTCCCACTTATACTTAAAGACTTTGCCATTCTCTCACTAACATACATCTGACTCTCATATCCTCCACATGTCGATCAAAAGCTCTAGCTGGAAGAGCTTTAGTGAAAGGATCTGTCAGGTTGTCCTCCGATGCAATCTTGGCGACAACCACTTCTCCTCACTTTACGATTTCTCATATCAGGTGATACTTACGCTCTATGTGTTTACTCGCCTTATGGGCTCGTGATTTCTTCGAGTTTGCAACTGCACCATTATTATCACATCATAATGTGATAGCTCTGAGCAAACCAGGAATCACATTGAAGTCCATCTTGAGGTTCTTGAACCATATAGCTTTCCTGGCTGTCAAAGAGACTGCCATCCATCCAACATCGATGGTGGAGTGCATCACACAGCCGCTGCGCGACACTCCTCCAAGCTATGGTTCTACCTCCTAAAAGTAAATACAAAACCCCGAGGAATACTTATATTTGCCCCTATCCGATTGGAAATTTGTATCCATATAATCCACAGGAGATTGGTCTACCCGGTAAACCATCATATAGTCCTTAGTCCTTCTCAGGCACTAATATATGCTTTTACCGCAATCCAATTTCCTTGACTTGTGTTACTCCGATATCTGCTAACCATGCCCACGACACTATAGATATCTAGTCTCGATTTTAGCATATATGAGGCTTCCTATAGCCGACGCTGAAGGAACTGCCATTACCTGCTCTATCTCCTTTGATAATCTAAATATATCTCCTTAGATAGAGTAGCTCCAAGGCTGAAAAGTACAAAACTTTTCTTAGAGGTTTCCATGCTAAAACAAGTTAAGACACTGTCTCTGTATGAAGCTTGGGATAAGCACAACATCCTTCCCTGGTGATCCCTTAGAACTTTGATCGCCAAGGATGTGCCCTGCTTCTCCTAAGTCCTTTATATCAACTGTTTGGACAACCATACCCTTACTCCTGATAATACTTTGTCATTGTTGCCAACTAACAAAATATTATCTATGTATAGTACAAGAATACCACTACGTTTTTGTCACATTTCTTACATACACAAATCTTATCCGTCCTTTGAACAAATTCATATGACCGGATTTATCTCTTCAAAGTGGATGTTCCTTGTCATAGGTCCAGGGATCTTATTCATGTTCGCCAGAGATCAAGTCCGAAGACTCTCCCAAGAATATGAATCCTTCAGGTTGACTAACAACCCTCCCACTACAATGAGGCACCACCTGTGTATCTTCTGTGACACGCGGTACAGTGACTTGTGGTATATCTTCTTGTACAGTTGGTACTGTTGAATCGAAGAAAATGATAGAGGGGGGGGGTGAATATCGTTTTAAAAACTTTTTCGGATTAGGAAGAGAAAATATGCAGCAGAAAGAATTAAATTGCACAAGAACACAGGTAGATTTTTACTTGGTTCGGAGTCGCGGTCGGCTCCTACTCCAAGGCCCACGGTCCTTGACTGTTTACTTTGGACAATACTATAATCGCGCAAAAAGATTTACAAGTTAAGTACAAGAGTATTTCAGGAAATTGAAATTGCTACACTTTTCGTTACTGACGCCCGATGTGGATCGTATTTCGGAGCAGAAGGTCATCGTCGGCGTTGGGATCTTGAAGTTGGAGTTTGCCGAGGCGTAGCGCTTGAACGAAAAGCTTTGGAGCGTTGAGAAAAAGTGATGTTGAAGCCTTGGGGTCGATCCCCTTTTATAGTGCTCATACGGGTGCCTAACAAGTTGGGGACGCCTGACACGTGCCCTTCGATTTGCGAATCCTTATCCGCGGGCTCAGTCAGCGCTTATCCTCCCCTACTTGGGCGCCTGAGCTGATGGGGGCGCCCGTGACCTCATGGGTGCCTGATCTGGCTTGGTCCAGAGGCTTCACAGCTATGTTTTAGGTTTTGCCTTCACTCTTGGGCGCCCGTATCCTTACGGGCACCTGTCTCCATTCGGGCGCCTAGGCCCAGTGAAGCACCTTCACTTGCAGACGACCAGTCCTTCGACCCTGCAATTAAGGTTAGTCCCTGCAAACATAGTAAGCATTAGTTACAGCCGTAGCTGTGTTGGTTCTGACTTCGGGTCTCCCAAATGGAACCCTAGGTCGAACCGACGCCTACTGTTCCCTCGACGGGGAACGCGTCCTCACCTACTCCTCTCAGGAGAGTTTACCTTTTGCCAACCGGCTCCTCCGGTTGGACTTTTGCCCGATCCCCCTGACCAGGTCTTCGTGCCCAACTTCCGGTCAGGTCTTCTTGCCCAACTTCCGGTCAGGTCTTCGGTGCCCAGCCCCTTGCCAGGACTTCGTGCCCAGTCCTTGACCAGGACTTCTTTGCCCGACTTCCGGTCAAGTCTTCGGTGCCCAGCCCCTTGCCAGGACTTCGTGCCCAGTCCTCGACCAGGACTTCTTTGCTCGACTTTCGGTCAGGTCTTCTTGCCCAGTCCTTGACCAGGATTTCTTTGCCCAGCGTACCTAGGACTTCTTCCTACACACTCACTGAACAAGTTAGATCACAATAACATCTTAACTTCTGAACCCTTTGCTATTATCAAAACCCAGGTTTGACTTAGGTGTTGCATGCACCAACAATCTCCCCCTTTTTGATTTATGGCAATCTGGTTCAAAAAGTTAAGTTAAACAAATAGGTAAAGTAACAGATTTAATTTCCTCCCCATGGAAGAAATCTCCCCCTGAGTTTTTCAAAAATGTGTGAGGTTTTTGAAAACATTTCTAAGTCTTTGTTTATAAAATGAAAATATTTTTCAGGTTTTCAATACATAGAAAAATTTTCGAAAAGAGATTTTCAAGTTAGAATTTTTTTCAAAATATTCTTGAGTTGAGTACTTAGAAAATTTTTCAAAATATTTTTGCACTTAGAAAATTTTTAAAACATTTTTGCACTTAGAAAATTTTTAAAACATTTTTGCACTTAGAAAATTTTTCAAAACATTTTTGCACTTAGAAAATTTTCAAAACATTTTTGCACTTAGAAAATTTTCAAAACATTTTGATGTTTTAATACTTAGAAAATTTTCATCTAGAATTTTGCAGTTTTAATACAAAATTTTCAAAAAACATTTTGAATTAAGTATTAGAAAATTTTCAACAAGAATTTTGAATTTAGCAAGTTTTCAAAATGATTTTGAATTACTTTCCTTTTTGAAAAAAGGAGATAAAAGTTTTTGAAAAAAAAATTAATTTGGAAAATTTAACTTTTAAAACCTTTTTTTTTCTCCTTTTCCAATCTCTCCCCCTTTGTCATATATCAAAAAGAATATAGCAAAAAATGAGTAAATAAAAGTAAGGTGCTGCATTGAACCAATTCTAAGCATATACTGGACCAAATCAATTCAAATTCTTCTCTTTCGGGTCCTGTCTAACCCAATTAGTTACTTACTAGCTGTTATAAGCAGTAGCTTTCGCTAGGGCTAGTCAGGTTAAGTGATCTGATCAAGTTAGATTTTCTAAGCTTGACACTTAACCTGATTACTGTTCAATTGGTATTTATTGCCCCAATTACTGCAGATACACTGACTTAAAGCATCTTGAATCGAGGCATAGACCTAAGCATCTCAACCCAGTCTAGGTTATTAATCAAAAGTACCCTAAGGTGCTTGTGAGATGCTGGCTTCTAGATCTATAGGTGCATGCCGTTCTAGGGTTAGGGCCTAAGCTAAGTCCATTTGCGAAAAACCCTAGTTTTGAAGGGGGTAAGTTTTAAAAAAAACTAAGTCGGAAATCATTTTAAATTTCAAAATAAAAAAAAAATAAATTTTCAAACAAGTATCAATAAGTAATAAAATAGTTTTTAAAAAAACATAAGTAGAACAGTCCTATTCTACTAAGCATAACCCTACAATTGACTTAGCATACTAATTGAAATGATAAGTAATCACTGAGATAAATGCATAAGATTCATCTGGTCAATAGTAGGACCAGAAAAATCAAACTAAAGTCAACTGCAAGTCAAGTACGAGTCAAATACAAGTCACATACAAGTCAACCCTACTCAGTAGGGAAAGTCAAATTGTTCACACTGCACTAGAATAGGCTGAAAATGATCTAGAAAGAAGGGCCAGGATGGTCAGATGGGCCAGGCTGCCAAGATCGAAGTAGCGACATCATTTCGTTGTATTGTGCATCGCTTATCTCTCGATTGGCTCGGAGGGTGTCCATGTGCTCGATGTGATAGGCCTTGACCTCTTCCCT
This sequence comes from Boesenbergia rotunda, assembly GCA_024364735.1. Classification (NCBI taxonomy): domain Eukaryota; kingdom Viridiplantae; phylum Streptophyta; class Magnoliopsida; order Zingiberales; family Zingiberaceae; genus Boesenbergia; species Boesenbergia rotunda. Next base: position 217,058 of record JAGFNQ010001719.1, read on the forward strand.
GAGACTGTGTAACTCCGTCTGTAATGATGTGATGCGCTGGTCGGTAGTCGGTGGATGAGGCTCTTGTAACTGCTCATTGATCTCTGCTACGAGATCAGCTACGTCTACCTCCACCTCCTCGTTGGAGTCGTCCTGTCATCTAGCCCTCTCCCGTCTCTATGCTAGGACCCCCATGGCCGAAACGTCTATCCCCGCTAAAGAAAATTTTCTAATCCCTATTTCATCGAACTCATTCATCGAAATAATCTCTCCGGCAGTGATGACTCGACCATGGTGGTGAAGAAGGGCGGTGATGATGTGGCAGTAGGGCGTACGTACTCGATCGTGAGTAGATACGCTCGATGCATAGATGATAGTATGGAATATGTGGAGACCTCTGTCGATGTCAAGCTGATGAATCATGGCGTAGAGTAAAAACGTGTGAAATGGTCGCATGGTCGCGACATCTCGCGTGGTAAGAGGGAGTACACAACGAACTATGACTCGGTAGAGGGCATAGTCCTGGACTCGAAGGTCAACAAACTGAAATCGCCGTGCTAACGGATTTCGTACATCTCCAAAGAAATAGGAGTAAAGAGTATCTAGTGTGATGTGCGAATAGGGGGTGCAAAAGGCGGGCCGGTCGGAGGATAACACGAGAAGGTAGACTGTGACTGTCGTAGTCCAAGAAATTGATTGAACAAGGTTGGAGAAATGGTTAGGGGAGTGCCTTGTACTGTGGTAGTGTAGACTAGGTCATTAATCTTCAATAGGTTATTGTAGAATTCTGCACACAGGATCGAGTTCACAGAATGTGTGCAGAAGACTAGATGATCCAGTTGGTAGAAATTGATTGCGTCCATGGCTAATGGGCAAGATTGGGTGAAGAATTGTCTATTTAGGAAGCTAGTCTTAATAGGCTTATAGGTTGTTTGGGCAAACTTGTTGAACAATTCTAGGTTGGGGAACCTCGGGTCGGGGCTAGGTTCGGCCACGGGGTTGGGTTGAGAGACACGACGTTTTCTAAATATGTAAGGAAAAATTAAGCATCTAATAAGCAAAGTAAGAAGAAAAGAATTTAAAAAAATGCATAATAAAATTGATACCGGGGCGGCATTTTCAAGGAAGAGAGTTTGAAGTCTAGGAAGGAGCGTCCGGGCGCCTTGGGAAGAAGAGAAGTGGAGGAAAGTTTAGGTTTTGGTGTGGGGGAAGAGGAAGGAGTCATGCTTCTTATATACTGTGATACGGGTGCTCGATAGGTCACGGGCGCCCGAGTCAGGCGGCAGCTTTTTGGCAGTCTTGACTGTTGGTGCAAGTTGCATCAATGATGTTCTCCTTTAAGTGTTTTAATGTTTGACAATATACTTAAGTCAGTGATACATTGAACAGACAAAGGGGAGCAAAGGAGAAGTAACCTATGTTGAAGAAAAGTCCTAGTTAACCTAGGTATCGAAGCACTAAGTCCTGGCGAAGGGCTGCTGGGCACCTAGCGAAGGGCTGCTAGGTATCGAAACCCTAAGACCTGACAAAGGGCCGTTGGGCACCTAGCGAAGGGCTGCTAGGTATCAAAACCCTAAGACCTGACGAAGGGCCGTTGGGCACCTAGCGATGGGATGCTAGGTATCAAAACCCTAAGACCTAGTGAAGGGCTGCTAGGCACCTAGCGAAGGGCTGCTAGGAGTTGAAGACCTGGCGAAGGACTGCTAGGCACCTAGCGAAGGGATGCTAGGAATTGAAGACCTAGCGAAGGGTTGCTAGGCACCTGGTGAAGGGCTGCTGGGTAAAAGTCCACCCGAAGGACTGGGTGGCAACCGTCTCCTGAAAGGAGTAGGTGAAAGGCGCGTTCTCGGGGGTGGGAACTTGCGCCGGGTCGACCTAGGGTTTCATGCAAATCCGAAGTCAGAACCAAGTCCTTAAGGTTAAGAATATGTGTATATGTGCTTTGTGTTTGTGTATCTTGTAGGTACCAAGAATCGGAGACAAAGCAGGTAAGTTGTTGGAAAGTGGCTGATGGGGGCGCCCCCACTGTTGGGGGCACCCAGAGCAAGGCATAAAATCCAGTATTGGGTTTAAAGGCTTGATGAGGGCGCCCGGGATGATGGGGGCACCCCCAGTCAAGAGTAAAATGCAGTTTTTGTTAAGTAAGCAGAATAGGTGTCAAGCGGGGCGCCCGGAGGGTCCGGGGCGCCCGGGTTCAAAGCTGTTTTTGTAGTTTCAAGTCCGAAACTCAGATAAGCCCTCATGAGGGCGCCCGGAGGTCCAGGGTTCCCTGGTCAAAGATTTTATCAGCTGCGGCGAGGTTGACGCGGGGATAAAGTTTGACCGGGTTTATCGGGGCGCCCCCAGCGTCCAGGGTGCCCCCAGGAGGCCTATATAAGGGGATTCGACACCTCTACTTCAAACACAACTGCCAAGTGCCATTCTGATCATTCTGACCGATGACAACACGCTAAAGATGAGGCTCTACGACTGGGAGGCTCTAGGAGGAAGTGCGCGGCACTTCGGAGGTCTAGATCGACCAAGCTTCAACTTTGTTTTGTTCGGTTTGCATTTAATTTTCCGTACTTAATTTTCTGTACTTGTGCTTGTACTTCTACACTGTAAGACGGGTTTTCTCCGCCTCCGAAAATTCCGGAAAGGAGACCAATAGTGGACTCACGCCGAGTACATAGGCCTTGGACGTACTGACCCTGGGGGGTTGGGAACCAAGTAAATAAATCCCGCTGTGTCCCTGTGTATTTCTTTTTCTGTTTTATTTTTCCGCTGCACTAACACTCTAAGTCTAGAACGACGATTGAATGTCTTATGAAGTTTCTACGAAGTTTTGAACGATCGATATTCACCCCCCCTCTATCGACTGCACCGGTCCTACAATTGGTATTAGAGCCGAGCCGCTCTTCACCGGACTAACCGCCGACGGAGCAACGACGCCAGGAGTTGAGGGAGAGCCCAGGGGTGAATCAGGTATATTTTATTTAAATGTCTGTTTTTAAATTTCATATCACGTGCTTCACATGCAGGGAGAGAGGGCACTATAAAAATCAGTGCCCTACTCATAAGACTCGATCTACACCACCGGCGGCAAAGGGGGCACCAGCGCCAGGAGTCCGGAAAAACAAGGATCACGTACGATGCTTCAAGTGCAAGAAATATGGACACTACAATAACAAGTGTCCGGCGAAGGTACGCAAGATTTATGTTCCAAAGATGTTACAAATTCCTGCACTGACGTGTGATAATTTAGTTAATTTATCTGATAAATTAGATTTACTGCATAGTAAAATTAATTTTTTGCATGTCAAATTAGAAAGTACAGATATGACTGAAATATCCGAAATTAACTATTTAATCCAGAACATCAATTCAGTAATTTCTAAAATAAATTTTGATAATGTTACTTCTGATAATTTTAATTCAAATAAATTTAATCCAGAAATTAATTCTGAAAATCTTAAAAATAATTCAGAAATTAATTCTGAAAAACTTAAAGATAATCCAGAAATTAATTCAGAAAATCTTAAGGATAATCCAGAAATTAATTCTGAAAATCTTAAGGATAATCTAGAGATTAATTTTGAATTTCTTGAAAATATTGAAGATGTGTCTGAGGATAATTCTGAGGATAATCTTGAAGATGAAATTCTCCTAGATAATAACTTAACTATAGATAATCTTGAAAGTTATTACAAAACCCTAACTAGTGGCCCAAATTACTCCTCCTATTTTGAGGATAAGGAGGATATGGAACTATCTAAGATCAAGGTCATAATTAATAAAAATTACAAAGGTTCAAATAAATCTGAATTGTTAGAAAAATTTGAAAAGATAGATAAAAATGAAGCAGAAATTTTCAAAATAATGAAAATGATGAACTTAAATCCACAATTATTAATTAATTCAAATTAACTCAATTCAAATAAGTTCAATTAATTCAATTAATTCAATAAACTCAAATTAATTCAATTAATTCAAATAAACTCAAACTAATTCAAATAAACTCAAATTAAATAAAACTAAAATTAAATTTAAATCTACATTCAAAATTAAATCCTATTTAATTCAAATTAAATCCTAATTAAATTCAAATTTAATTCAAATTAAATCCTAATTAAATTCAAATTTAATTCAAATTAAATCCTAATTAAATTCAAATTTAATTCAAATTAAATCCTAAGTAAATTCAAATTTAATTCAAATTAAATCCTAATTAAATTCAAATTTAATTCAAATTAAATCCTAATTTAATTCAAATTAAATCCTAATTAAATTCAAATTAAATTCAAATTAAATTAAATTCAAATTAAATTAAATTCAAATTAAATTAAATTCAAATTAAATTAAATTCGAATTAAAGTAAAATCAAATCAAATTAAATTCAAATTAAATTAAATTCAAATTAAATCTTAATCAAAATTAAATCTTAATTAAATTCGAATTAAATCTTAATTAAATCAATTTAATTCAAATAAACTTAATTAATTCACACTTAAATTAATTCAAATCAGTTCAATCTTAATTAATTCAAATTAATCAATTTCAAATTAATTTAAACTTCAATTAATTCTTAATTAACTTGAATCCAACTAAATCTTAAATAAATTAAACTCGAACTAAAACCTTACTCAAACCGCAACAATTAATTTAATAAAATTAAATATGTCAAAGTGGGTTGACATATTCGCTGGTTCACACGACATGTATCAAATCGGGAATTTGATACATCATTAGAAACTTAAATAAAATGATTGGACTTGTTTGACTCATGCATAATTGTCATGCCATGCATTTGCTACTTCTTTTAAATATATGACATGTCATTCATATTTAAATTTTATGCATATATTAGAACGTCTATAGGAAAAAGAATAATTGAAACTTGATCAACCTGGTATTGGGTGGCGGTGAGATGATAGTACGTTAGGGAAGCCAATTCTAATAAGATCAAGTATACTTGGTCTCTTTAGACTGGTGAAACTAGCCGAAGCTACCGATCCAAGACCCAAATTAGTTAGACCAGAATTTTTTAAAGATTAATTTTGAAAATGAAATTTCACTGAAAGGCTTTGTCAAGGAAAGGGTTGATGATCCAATAAGGCTATGGCTAAAGAAGGCCTAGTGCCTCGCCAAGACCTGGAAGCCGATTTTTGAAATTCAAATTCAAGTTACTTCTTATCAAATTCAAATCTAACACAAGCTTCAATTAAATCTTAGAGTTAATAATAAATTAAGAAAAATGATTCAAGCATCTCACAATACACCTATAAGGCAACATGCTTGCTGTATTGATACATCTAAAATGGGTTAGATGTTAAGGACTAATGAATTGAAAAATATTTTTCAAAATTGTTTTTCAAAATTGTTAGAATAATTTCCTAAAAATATATTTTCAAAATAGTGCTTCAACATAATAATGTTTTTATGGAATTCATGCTTGTCTGATTGATTATACATATTATACATTTTTCAAAAGTATATCTTTTCAAAAATTGTTTGACTCACTCGATTAGACACAAGCCTTTTAGGACAACACTAAAGTTCCTTAAGGCACTTAGATAGAGTCAAACGGTATCAGGTACAGGGGGAGTTTTTTTTAATGGTTTTCAAAAACTACACTTTAAACATTACTATTATTTGAAAAATACTTTTCGAAAACTGTGCTTTAAATCATTATTACTTGTGTTTTCAAAAAGGGTTTATGTTGTAAAAATTATATGTTCAAAAATTTACCTACTTCTTTGACTCTGATAAACCCTAAAGACACAGAGGAAAGGTCCACTTCATGATCTTCAAGGACTCCTAGGATGTGTCAAATTTAGGGGGAGTCTGAGTCAAAAGAAGAATTTCAGAAATGTTTTTTTTGATAATTATTCATTTTTTTGTTAAATATTTCTTTTTATCTAAATCAAACCTTAAGACTCAGAGGAAGAGTACTTGTGGTCAACAAGCTTCCCAGGACTGAGTCAAGTTTAGGGGAAGGTCAAATTAAAAGAATTATTTAATAACATATTTTCATATCTTCAAAATCTTGCTAAAAATCTAAGTCTTTCAAAATACTATTATTCTATTTGTTAGAATTTGTGTGACTTATGAAATTATTTTTGAAATAATGTTTACTTGGGTTGGAGAATTTCCAGGACACTTAGGAAATGTCCTTGTAGTCAACAAGGTTTCCCAGGATGGTGTCAGACTGGAAAATAAACCAAGTCAAGTAAAATATTGGGTCTTCAAAAGTTCACACATTTTTTCAAAATCCACTAGCATATATTTTCAAAAGTATTATCATTTTTTTGGCAAAACTCTGTCAATATTTACTTGAGTTTGAAAAATTTTCAGGACACTTAGGAAATGTCCTTGTGGTTAATAAGGTTTCCTAGGATTGTGTCAGACTAGAAAAGAAACCTAGTCAAGTAAAATATTATGTTTCAAAAATCACTTATATTTTTCAAAGTCTCATTTTTTTCAAAAATAATTAGTACTTACAAAATATGCATAATATTTATATTTTCCAAAATAGCATTCTTTCAAAAATTATGCATTTTCCAAAAAGTACTTAATTTTTTTAAAAAAAATCAATACATTTTTCAAAGGTACTTATGTTTTTCAAAAATTACATAATCTTTCAAAAGTACATAACATCTTTTTCAAAATTATGCATTTTTCAAAAAATATATCATTCAAAATGCAATGCTTTCAAAAATTTTGCACTAAGTATGTTTAAAAAGAACTAAAAGTTTTCATTGTTGGTGCAAGTATTTTCTTAAAGTTTTTTTGATGTATGACAAAGGGGGAGAGGTGTGCTTAAGTTAGAAAAATTTTCTCCCAAAGACCAAAAATATAGTTTCAAAACTTATATTTTTTTTGGTTTTTTTATCCCAAGGATAGTAAGTTAGCCCCTTCAACCAATCTAACTTAAATTATTGTCAAACATCAAAAAGGGGGAGATTGTTGGTGCAAGTTGCATCAATGATGTTCTCCTTTTTGATGTTTGACAATAACTTAAGTTAGATTGGTTGAAGGGGCTAACTTACTATTCTTGGGATAAAAAAACCAAAAAAAATATAAGTTTTGAAACTATATTTTTGATCTTCGGGAGAAAATTTTCAAACTTAAGCACACCTCTCCCCCTTTGAAGGGGGAGATTGTTGGTGCAAGTTGCATCAATGATGTTCTCCTTTAAGTATTTTAATGTTTGACAATATACTTAAGTCAGTGATACATTGAACAGACAAAGGGGAGCAAAGGAGAAGTAACCTATGTTGAAGAAAAGTCCTAGTTAACCTAGGTATCGAAGCACTAAGTCCTGGCGAAGGGCTGTTGGGCACCTAGCGAAGGGCTGCTAGGTATCGAAACCCTAAGACCTGACGAAGGGCCGTTGGGCACCTAGCGAAGGGATGCTAGGTATCGAAACCCTAAACCTAGCGAAGAGCTGCTAGGCACCTAGCGAAGGGCTGCTAGGAGTTGAAGACCTGGCGAAGGACTGCTAGGCACCTAGCGAAGGGCTGCTAGGAATTGAAGACCTAGCGAAGGGTTGCTAGGCACCTGGTGAAGGGCTGTTGGGTAAAAGTCCACCCGAAGGACTGGGTGGCAACCGTCTCCTGAAAGGAGTAGGTGAAAGGCGCGTTCTCGGGGGTGGGAACTTACGCCGGGTCGACCTAGGATTTCGTGCAAATCCGAAGTTAGAACCAAGTCCTTAAGGTTAAGAATATGTGTATATGTGCTTTGTGTTTGTGTATCTTGCAGGTACCAAGAACCGGAGACAAAGCAGGTAAGTTGCTGGAAATGGCTGATGGGGGCGCCCCCACTGTTGGGGGCGCCCAGAGCAAGGCATAAAACCCAGTATTGGGTTTAAAGGCTTGATGAGGGCGCTCAGGATGATGGGGGCGCCCCCAGTCAAGAGTAAAATGCAGTTTTTGTTAAGTAAGCAAAATAGGTGTCAAGCGGGGCGCCCGGGTTCAAAGCTGTTTTTGCTGTTTCAAGTCCGAAACTCAGATAAGCCCTCATGAGGGCGCCCGGGAGGTCTGGGGCGCCCTGGTCAAAGATTTTATCAGCTGCGGCAAGGTCGACGCGGGGATAAAGTTTGACCGGGTTTATCGGGGCGCCCCCAGCGTCCAGGGCGCCCCCAGGAGGCCTATATAAGGGGCTTCGACAACTACCAAGTGCCATTTTGATCATTCTGACTGACGACAACACGCTAAAGATGAGGCTCTACGACCGGGAGGCTCCAGGAGGAAGTGCGCGACACTTCGGAGGTCCAGATCGGCCAAGCTTCAACTTTGTTTTGTTCGGTTTGCATTTAATTTTCCGTACTTAATTTTCTATACTTGTGCTTGTACTTCTACACTGTAAGACGGGTTTTCTCCGCCTCCGGAAATTCTGAAAAGGAGACCAATAGTGGACTCACGCCGAGTACATAGGCCTTGGATGTACTGACCCTGGGGGGTTGGGAACCAAGTAAATAAATCCCGCTGTGTCCCTGTGTATTTCTTTTTCTATTTTATTTTTCCACTGCACTAACACTCTAAGTCTAGAACGATGATTGAAAGTCTTACGAAGTTTCTACGATGTTTTGAACGATCGATATTCACCCCCCTCTATCGACTGCACCAGTCCTACATTGACTACCTTGGATGAAGACAAGGACCTAGGCGCCCGATAGGTCACGGGCGCCCGGGTCAGAGGGGTAAGGGTAGACAGCTTTTGCTGTCTTGGTTGAAGAGAAAGAAGGGGGCGCCTGATAGGTCACGGGCACCCGAGTTGACTAGAGTTTGACTATTGACCAGTTTGACCAGGTTTGACTGTTTGACTTGGTTTGACATCCAATGATTAAGTTAATCAAGCTCTAAATAGCATGATTCAATGTTTTTACTTGACCAAAGTATACAAATCAGATAAGTTAGGTCCTAACCATCTCACTCGGTCTACAATTATCAATCATGTTTAACCTTATGGGTTTTATGAGACAGTTTTTATCAGAAGTAAAGATTAAAAAAAACATGATTAATTTTGAAAAAGTTGAATTAATTTTAAAAACAGTTTAATTGAATTTTAATTTTATTTTGAAAAGTGGTTGAATCTAAGATTAATTGAAATTTGTGTTAGATTCAAATATGACAATAGTAAAGTGAATTTGGTTTTCAATAATCGACTTCCAGATCTTGGCGAGACACTAGGCCTTCTTTGGTCGTAGCCTTATTGGATCATCAACCCTTTCTTTGACAAAGCCTTTTATTGAAAATCCATCTTCAAGTTACTCCTTGAAAGATTTTGGTCTAACTAGTTTGGGTTTTGGATCGGTAGCTTCGGCTAGTTCCACCATAAAGGTTTTCCTAACGTACTATCATCTCACCTCCACCCAATACTATGTTATTCAAATTTCAGTTAAATCATTTCAGTCCTTAGTCTAACCAGTCCTAGGTTTAAGCATGTTAAATTGCAGAAATAAATAAACAAGCAAGCATGCAATTTTAATTTAAGAAAAGAATTTATCTAATTATAAAAATTATTTTTAAATTGGCTCCCCCTGGACTAAAGCCATGGTAATGATTGGGCAAGATGTGAATCTTGTCCTTGGGGATCCAATACTGGTTTGGTCCAACTTGGTTGTTCAGGCAAAGTTTGGGTACCCATGCCTGATCTTTAGGTCTAGATTGGTTCAATACAGCATAGTATGACCTTTGTCTTGACTTGGTTCGATACCCTAACCCAGATCGATTTAGAACAAACTTCTATTTTCCAAGGATCATGTCAAGACCCTTGGAACCCAAAGTGAATCGTTTAAAGTCGCTCTAAGGTCCTTGACTTGAGTTTTCAAGGATGAGTTCTCTTTCTCAAGCTTTTCAACTTGAGTAGAGGTTCCTTCTTGAACCTTCTCGGTCAAGGATCTAGAGTCAGCTCCCTCTTTCAGGAGTTTTACTTCCTGTCGGAGGGACTCGACTCAGATTTTGGCTTTCGTCAAGTTACGAGATAGGTAAGCAATTAACTTTGATAATTCAACTTCAGAATAACCAGTTACCATTATTTTGTCGTTCTCCGAAATGGTGAGTCTTTTGTCGTCCGGCTCCAATTCCGATCCGGTGTCGATGTCTTCCGAAGCAGTTAAGGTAAGAAGGTTAGATTGTGGGGCCTCTTTTTCTTCTTCGGAGGAAGATTCGTCCCACGTGGCTTGAATAGCCTTCTTCCTTCGAGTCTTCTTAGCTTCTTTTAGATTGGGGCACTCCGATTTGTAGTGTCTCTTCTTGTTACATTCGTAGCAGGTCACATTTGATTTGGTCTTTGACGTTGAGGGTTCAGCTGGATCTTCCTTCTTTCGGCTGGCTTTTCTTCTGTTGGTCTGATGCTTCAGCTCCTTGTAGTAGTCCTGGGCTAGCCGAACCAGCTTGGGTCGATCCCTTCACTGTCTTCTGAGTCTGAGTCTGAGTCAGACTTGGGTGCAGGTTGAGGCTTTTTCTTGGCCACCTTTCCTTGGGGTTTACCTGCAAGAAAAGCGATACCTTTCTTGGATAAAGTGCAGTTAGTCTGCTCGTGTAATTCCAATTCTAAAAATAATTCGTCTAATTTAATTTTAGAAAGATCCCTAGAAACTTTGTAAGCATTTACCATAGATGCCCACAGAGTATTTCTTGGGAAAGTGTTTAGGGTATACCTGATAAGGTCACGGTTTTCTACCTTGTGACCGATTGTGTGCAGGCCGTTCATCAGCTCCTGGATTCTGGTGTGGAGCTGGGCTGCTGATTCACCTTCGTTCATTTTGATTGTGTATAATTTGTTCAGCAGTAGGTCCCTTTTGCTGATTCTAGTGTTGGAGGTACCTTCGTGCAACTCGATCAGCTTACTCCAGAGTTCTTTAGCACTGTTGAAGGGACCCACCCGATTCAGTTCTTCTTTGGTTAATCCGCATTGCAGTGTCTGGGTTGCCTTTGCATCAGCCTCGATCTTTTTCTTCAGCGAGGCACCCCATTCTGTGTAGTGTTGTGCTACTCCTTCAACATTCTTGGGGATTTCAAGGCCAGATTGGATAATAATCCACATGTCCACCTGAGTTTTCAAGTGGACTTCCATCCGACTCTTCCAGTAGGAGAGGAGAAGTCTTCTCCACTGAAGAGTGGTGGTCTGACTGTGCTGAAACCCTCTTGCATGACCATTATAATTTCTGAAATAATAAAAAAATAAGAAAATTTTGTCCCAAGACTTGGTCTTGGATTAGTAGTGCGGGAATAAAATAATTTAAAAAAATGATCGAGTGGTGTTGCACCAACCTCGATTAACGAGAAAAATTCGAAAAAAAAGGAATTAAATTTTTTCGTAAAATCCGAAAAACTCTCAAATTGGTGGTTGCACCAAATTTGAGCCACCCGCTCTGATACCACTTGTTGGATCGAAGAAAACGATAGAGGGGGGGGGGTGAATATCGTTTTAAAAACTTGTTCAGATTAGGAAGAGAAAATACGCAACGGAAAGAATTAAATTGCACAAGAACACGGGTCGATTTTTACTTGGTTCGGAGTCGCGGTTGGCTCCTACTCCAAGGCTCACGGTCCTTGACTGTTTACCTTGGGCAATACTATAATCGCGCAAAAAGATTTACAAGTTAAGTACAAGAGTATTTCAGGAAATTGTAATTGCTACACATTTCGTTACCGACGCTCGATGTGGATCGTATTTCAGAGCAGAGGGTCATCGTCGGCGCTGGGATCTCGAAGTCGGAGTTTGCCGGGGCATAGCGCTTGAACGAAAAACTTTAGATCGTTGAGAAAAAGTGATGTTGAAGCCTTGGGGTCGAGCCCCTTTTATAGTGCTCATACGGGCGCCTGACAAGTTGGGGGCGCCTAACACGTGCCCTTCGATCTGCGAATCCTTATCCGCGGGCTTGGTCAGCGCTTATCCTCCCCTACTTGGGCACCTGAGCTGATGGGGGCGCCCGTGACCTCACGAGCTCCTGTCTCCATTCGGGCGCCTAGGCTCAATGAAGCACCTTCACTTGCAGACGACCAGTCCTTCGACCCTACAATTAAGGTTAGACCCAAAAACATAGTAAGCATTAGTTACAGTCGTAGCTGTCTTGGTTCTGACTTCGCGTCTCCCAAATGGAACCCTAGGTCGAACCGATGCCTACTGTTCCCTCGACGGGGAACGCATCCTCACCTACTCCTCTCAGGAGAGTTTACCATTTGCCAACCGGCTCCTCCGGTTGGACTTTTGCCCGATCCCCCTGACTAGGTCTTCGTGCCCAACTTCTGGTCAGGTCTTCTTGCCCAACTTCCGATCAGCTCTTCGGTGCCCAGCCCCTTGCCAGGACTTCGTGCCCAGTCCTCGACCAAGACTTCTTTGCCCGACTTCCGGTCAGGTCTTCGGTGCCCAGCCCCTTGCCAGGACTTCGTGCCCAGTCCTCGACCAGGACTTCATTGCCCGATTTCTGATCAGGTCTTCTTGCCCAGTCCTTGACCAGGACTTCTTTGCCCAGCATACCTAGGAATTCTTCCTGCACACTCAGTGAACAAGTTAGATCACAATAACATCTTAACTTCTGAACCCTTTGCCATTATCAAAACCTAGGTTTGACTTAGGTGCTTCCTGCACCAACATGTACTATGGTTGGAACATCCCCCCTTAATTCTTCAAGAACTAGTCTATTCATGGGCTTGCGATTCATCACATAGTCTTTTTCTAAGAATATGGTATTCGTGCCAACGATTACCCTCTGATCCATAGGACTATAGAACCACCTTTCATTCCTTTAGGATAGCCTACGAACAAGCGCACGAGATTCCAATCTTATCAGTATCCCCTCTCAGCACATGTGCTGAGTTATCCCATGTCGAATATGTCTTAGACTTGGCTTTCGCCCAGTCCACGATGGTGTGGACGTATACCATGTCCGAAGATGGTATCAAGTATGTACGTTGTTGTTTCCAGAGCATATCCCCAGAACGAATTTGGCAACTCAGAGCAGCTCATCATTGTCCTAACCATCCCCATAATAGCCCTTTTCCTTCACTCTGCTGCAGCATTCTGTTGGGGCATACCGGGTGCAGTCAATTGGGATTGTATCCCAATTTTCTAATAAATAAGTCCTAAACTTTCCCAAGAGGTACCCACCATCACGATCCGATCGTAGTGTCTTGATATTTTTACCTTGATGTTTCTCCACAACTGTCTTGAATTCTTTGAACTAATCAAAGATTTAGACTTGCGGCTATCAAGTAAACGTATCCATATCTTTGAATATTCATCTCACAAAGTATTCAAAGCTACCTCTATCCTGGATAAGCATATGACCACACAAATCAGGATGAACCAATTCTAACATATCTTTGGCTCTATACCCCTCGGCCTTGAAAGGCCTCTTGGTCATCTTACCTTTCAAGCAAGATTCAAAGGTTGGGAAGTCTCCCACCACCAATGAACTCGAGGGCCCATCGGCTATCGACCTTTGAATCCTACTAAGGTTAATATGACCAAGCCTTAGATGCCAAAGACATGTTTGGTTCATCTTGGAAGGAACCTTTCTCTTATTTTGATTATATGATGAGCTATTAGCTACTATTTGCATCATGGGAGACTTTGGTTCTAATTGCTTATCCATGTTCCTAAACAGATAATCTTTCTATTCCACTTTTCATAACAAAAAGCAATAGAATATCCATTATTTCAGAAACTGAACCAGAGTTCTTTCTAAAAATTAGGTACATAAAAGCAATCTTAAAACCAAAACTTTATCTTCTAAAGACAAATAAACAACTCCCACTGCAATAGTAGCCACCTCCGTAACATATTCCTTGTAGACAGTAATCTCTTCCTTAGCTAGTCGTTGGGCTTCCTGGAACCTTTGCAAAGAATTGCAGACATGTTTAGTGGCATCCATATCTACCCACCACGTACCGGTAGACAACTCCGCTAAACATGTTACAACGACAAAAGAAAAAGATATACCTATCTCTTGACAACGAGGATAGTTCGCCTTCCAATGTCCAGTCTGTTGGTTCATGAAGCACTTGCCTTTCGACTTCTTCACACCAGCCTGAGGTCCCTGCGATTCTGCTGCCTTCTTGGACTCACCATGTTTCTTCTTCTTCCTGCGTTTCAGCACAGAAGTAGAAACCTTCTGAGAGACCAAGGTGTGCAAACCCTGACGAAAGAGCTCCTCTGCCGCCTGGACCTCTCCTAGTAGTTCCTTAACGTATACTCATGCTTATTCATGTTATAGTTGAGCCGGAACTGCTCAAAACATTTAGGCAGAGATTGGAGTATTATATCGACTTGGGTTTCCCCGTCGATTCATCCTCCAAGATCCTCAATCTCATTGAGGTGGGTCATCATTTTCAGGATACCCTTCAAAGATCACATATTTGTATTATTTAGCAGAAAAGACAATGTCTAGGATTCTTTTCCAGTCTATGTAATTTAGGGTCAGTAAGTTTATTTTCCTTAAGTATGATCGCTAGTGGGTTAAAGGCCATTTTGAAAAATCTGATAATCACAACATACACTACTTTAGAAATCGAAAATAAATTGATTCCTCAAAATAATAAATTTTCGAAATCAACCAACACCCCTATACACCGAAAAATTCACATGCCACGATGGTGTGGACGTATACGAATCCCTATATTCATAAGAGGAGGTTTTACCCATTAATCTTACTATCTTGTCAACCTAACTTTTGACAAGTAAGATCAATAGTTGGTTCACTTCGGCTCTGCAAAATAATAGCAGTGACTCCGATGGGGAGGATACTATTATTCACATCTAAGTGTGCACCATTACACGACACTAAGAAAATTATTTTCGATTATGTGCCTTCTGATGGGGAAGTACACACGCTCTTTAATAATTTTCTATAGTCTTTTCCGACCCAGTGATCCGCAGAACATGTCCATCTGATGGGGAGGAAGGCACTCAGAGCCGATGAGCAGACTTGTTTGCATCACTTATCGGATTGTAATGGAAGCCGTGGGACCCTTAGGGTCCCTCTCCCACTTAGTAATTTATGTCGAGGAATTTTACTAGCACAACCACACAACCAAGCACATAACCAATATATGAAAAATATAGAAAATCCTAGATTTTCCAACTTTCATGGCCCTTGGTCTCTAATGCGCCTCCAGTCGTGTCATCACTTCGTCCGCTCCTCCCTTCCTTCTGCGCAAGCTACCTTGAGGGATATCCGAGCCGAAATGACTAGCAAATTATTTACATCATCGATCTTATACTCCACAAAGGAGTGTACATGAAAACTAGATCGAAAGTAAAATAAATAGCTAGGCTAAACATGTGCCATATTTAATTATAAAAATTAAATACCTAGCCTCGTCAAACCTGAGGATTAATTAATTACAATAATTTGCACAACCATCACACACATCAATTATTTGGCCATGATAAGTTGGAATCTAGTGCCTGCAACACAAAGTTAGCATACACACATCCACATATCATCCAGCAAAATAAAATGTATGAAAATGCAAAAAATTAATCAATCCTTAATCACACAAAGTCGGAAACCTCAGCTCTAATACCAATTGTTGGGTATGGCTTGGCGAGTTTCCTAAACGAATACTTGGTCATTCCGAGAGACCTCTCCATGTCTACGGATTAAAAATTAATCCGAATGAAGACTCGTCTCCCAACGACCATCTCGTGCCGTATCGAACAATCCAAATTACAACTCGACCAATTACAAAAATCGGCATTGTAATTTGCTTGACCGTTCGACTGAGGAAAAGGTGACGAATGGATCGCTGGCTTTTATGTTTATGGTCGGGGTCCAGTTAGTGAATTATTGGCTATGATACAAAATCAAAATAATAAACTAACTAACATAAAATGACAAGGTAAACAATCATGGCACATAATGGACAAGGGAGCTTGGGGAAGAAATTATACCTTCCCGATCACCTCGCGCCTTCTACCTTATGTCCCTCCCTTCATGAATGTCGTGTGGGGATGATATACCACAAACCGAGATCACCGTGGCACTCCAAAGGACCTTCGCTTCACGCAACACAAACCCTAGCTCTAAGGTTTGGAACCGCCGGCCACCCTCCCTAATTCCTTGCGCCGCCGGCCACCTTGAGCCACCAAACTCCCACCGGCCACAAAGAAGTCCAAGGGAGGAAGATGTAGAAGAGGATGACGAAGAAAACTAGACTTTTCTTCCACCTAAACCTGGCCGAAACACCCTTCTCCTTCAAACTTGCGGCGCCGTCGCAACCCACCCTTGCGCCACCTCCCACCGGCCGCCGGCGCCTCCTCCCTTCTCGCCACACACTACAAAAGGGAGAGGAAGTCTCTCCCTTTGTCTAGTAGAGGCTATCCACCAAGTGGATGAGAAGGGAAGAAGAAAAGATGAAGAAGAGAGACTCTTCTCTTCTTGCCTTTGCCGTGACCTAGGAGAGAGAAGGGAGAGAGAGGAGAGGAGAGAAGCCTTGGGTTGTGATCAATTGATTAAGTCTTAGTTTCTTGATCTCATAGGATATTTATAGGGCTAAGGTAGGGACCAAGAGGAGGAGTTGGATCTTGGCCCACCAATGGATCTAAACCTGATCCATTAATTAAGATCAATTCCACTAAAGGATCTTAATTGAACTTCCTCACCAACCCCCATATTTTCATATGGGCTCCACATATTACGAGTCGTCCATCCCCCGTGTTTAAGATCTCGAATGCCCATCAATTAATTTAAATTACTAACAATTCAAATTAATTAACCTCTGAGTCCTTGACTAGTACCACTCAACCTTATCATCATGCCAGATCAAATCCACCTACAGGGTTTAGCATGATGAACCTTTTGAGCTCATCAAGGGGGCATCATCAATCTGACTCACCAGGACACGGATTCCGTCATTAATCAACAACACATCATATTATTAATATTATCTCCCAACTTATCGAGCCTATCGATCTAACAGAATTGATCTCGCCCATTGGTAAATCAAAGAAATAATAATTAATAATATATGCCCGTTATTATATCAGGATTAAGAGATCGTACTCCATAATAAAATCTTGAGGTCCTATCTAATTATCGAGTCAGTATAAATCAGATAACCTTTGGTTTTGGTCCTACTCAATGTACTCAAAGCCCACAAGTGTAATTCTATGGTATGACCAACCACACATAATTACACTACAACCATTCTGATGGTTTGTCCAATTCCATCTTGGTTGTGAGCCTCTAGTCATACTAGGCAAGGGACTGATAACATGATCTTCCGTGTAACACCATACACCATGTTATCTACAATGCGTAGTAAAGGACTTTATGTATGTACTAATATAAACAGGCACCTAGTGTAGTTGTGATTCTCTTTTCAAAATGAAGATGTTCATATAAAGAAATCATGTCTTTCAGTATACACATCTTACACATGCAACATATACGCAATGCATGAGATAGGAAACAAGATGCGGACAATAAACCAACGGGATATTGATGCAGAAGATAAAAATGTTTTCATTCAAACTTTGTTTTTACATGGGATCGAAGGGCAACGTGCGACATAATTACAACGCATAAACCAGAGAATAAGGTATAGATAATGAACCAGGTAAGAAAGTGCTGCGAAGATAAAAATATTTTATTCAAAATCTTAGCTTACGCATTGGAATATTCAAAAAGAAAGGAAAATGCAAAATACAAAAGAATAAAAAAGAGAGAGCGCTATAGCTCATTCTCCTCAGGTGGTAGCTCCTCCCAGATGCGATCGATACTGAGGAAGCTTAGGTCGGCGTTCGATTTTAGTGCATCAGCCTGTTGAAGTTGGTGAACAGCGCCATTAAAGCCCTGCTTCAGCCGGCTCAGCACTTAACCTGCCAAAAGGTCACCAAATTCCTCAGATTGGAGGAATTTGGCCTTGAATGCTGCCTCTTCCTCTGCCTGCTGGGACTCCTCGTTAGCGTTTTATGTCTTCAGTTCTTCTGAGACTTGGTCCCGGGCAGTCTTCAACTCGGCCACTTTAGAGGATATTTGGTCTCGAGCCGTTTGGGCCTCCTCAAGCTACTCAACGGTGATCCAAAGACGCGACTTGGCCTGCTCGTGGTCCTCTTGCAAGTCAGACATTTGCTCGGCAATAGCTTGTATAATTGTCTCTTGCTTTGTTAGCTGATTTGCCTGCTCCTTAATCTGACCAGTGAGGGCCTCGGTCGATGACTCCAAGAGGCGGACATCGCACGACAACTTTGCCTCCTGAGCTTGGAGCTGCCCGTTCTCCTGAGTCAGTTGACTCACCTCCACCGAGAGTGCCATCGCTTTCTCCGATAGGTACCTTTCTCAGTGGAGCATGACATACAGGGATGACTCGGAGGCCATCAGGCTATCCAGGTAGTGCTCCGCCTTAACCCGAAGGCCCCTGCTGACCCCTGCTTGCATTCGTCCTTCCTCGCGAGCCCGGAAAACCTCCTCCTCTAGTTCGGTGACTTATTGGCGCAGGGCTTCGGTTTCCTGCTCGGAGGACAGGCGACAACCCAGGAGAAGTTAGTCGGAAGTGACCTGCCACAACAAATAATAAGGATTAGAAGAGAAAATAATTGTAATAAGAAAAGATAAGAAGTTTACCTTGAGGAGCAACTTATGTAAGCTGGCGATTATCCCAGCTGAATTGTCTATGGTCCTCCCTCTCATGGCTTCCCGACTCCTCGGGGAAGGCATGCCAGAAATGTCTTCAGAGCGGCGGAGAGGGAGGGGTTGGATACTAGGCGCTTTGAAGGGCACTATGGGGGGGGCCCAGAATGTTTTCTTCAGTGCTGGAGGCTTCTTCGGAAGGATGACTCTCTGCCGAGGGCTCCTTCAACTTCACTGGCCGAGGTGCCAAGGAGGTTGCTTTCTCTGCCGCTTGGACCTTATGGCACAGATGTGCGCTCGTAAAGGGGGGCTTTGCCGATCCCGCCCTCTTGCCTTTGAGAGTGCTGTGGGAGTCGACAGAGGCATTGACCTCGGCCTGGTGCTCCACCGCAGGAGATGGCACCCTTCGGTGGCACTTTGAAAGAGGAATTTTATCCTCCTTCTCCTCTAGGATCATGGGAGATGCCTGAGGTGCGTGGGACCTCCTCTTCTTGGGGGCAGGAGGAATTGATCATTTTGGAAGAGAGACAGGGGGCCTACTCTCCTTGTATTCCTTCGTGGGTAAGACAAGTCGTCTTTGCCCCTCTTTTTTAGTCGGCTCTGTCGCCGACGGAAGAACTTGAGCTGCAAGTTCCTCATCATCACCTCCCGTCCCAATGGGAATAGGGGACTCCCTGAGCATTAGGAAGCTGTGAGGTAGCCTGCCCCAGGTCCTGCGTCTTCTTGGAGCCTTTAGGATGCTCGACCACCGGGGCAATAGGAGCTGGAGGAGGGGCGAGGGTCTGTTCGTCTGCCAGCTCCCATTTAAGGAGCTTGCTCATGGCTCGGGACAACATGACGTTCCATGCAACACAAAAATAATGAAGCATCAGTTAGAATAGATGAGCAGTTAATAAAATATTGAACTTACTGAGGTTGTGGCTATGGTTGGTGGCCTTGGAGCTAATCCCAGCCCGATACAAGAGTTCTTCACACTTAACCAAGCTGGGACCGTGGAACTCCATTCCGGCTAAGATGCTATGGTCTGACCGTAGTGG
Source organism: Boesenbergia rotunda (assembly GCA_024364735.1). Classification (NCBI taxonomy): domain Eukaryota; kingdom Viridiplantae; phylum Streptophyta; class Magnoliopsida; order Zingiberales; family Zingiberaceae; genus Boesenbergia; species Boesenbergia rotunda. The sequence goes on from JAGFNQ010001719.1 coordinate 236,636, forward strand.
TGAGTACCTTTGAGGAGAGTTTAGGAGTTACTTATCAGAGGCTGGGATTCAATCCCAATTGTCCGTACCTAGTACACCCCAGCAGAACGGTGTGGCAGAGTGAAGAAATAGGACTCTTATGGAGATGGTTAGATCGATGGTGAGTTTTTCGGAGTTTCCGAATTCGTTATGGGGATATGCTTTAGAAACGCCAACGTATATTCTAAACTTGGTATCTAAATCAGTACCCTCTACTTCCATAGAATTGTGGACTGGGCGTAAGCCTAGTTTGAAACATATTCAGATTTGGGGTAGTCCAGTACATGTGCTAAGGGGAGATGCTGATAAGTTGAAATCTCGTACGGAAGTACGCTTGTTCGTAGGCTATCCTAGAGGAACGAAAGGTGGCTTATTTTATAGTCCTAAAGATCAGGAGGTCATCGTTAGCACGAATGCTCGATTTTTAGAGGAGGACTATGTAATGAACCACAAGTCCATGAGTAAGATTGTTCTAGAAGAAGTGAGAGGGGAAGTTCCTACTTCAGTACCAACGGTACAAGAGGACTACCACAAGTGACTGCACCGCGTGTCACAGATGATACACAGGTAGTACCTCGTCGTGGTGGGAGGGTTGTTAGACAACCTGACAGATTCATGTTCTTGGGAGAGTCTTTGGACTGGGTCCCTGGTGAACATGAACCTAATTCTTGGACCTATGACGAGGCACTCCAAGATAAAGATGCAGTATCTTGGCAAAAGGCGATGAATTTTGAGATAGAATCTATGAATTCTAATCAAGTTTGGGAGGTAGTAGAACCACCTGATGGTGTAAAAGCTATTGGATGCAAGTGGATCTACAAAAGAAAGAGAGGATCAGACGGGAAGGTAGAGACCTTCAAAGCAAGGCTTGTTGCGAAGGAGTATACTCAGAAAGAGGGTATTAATTATGAGGAGACCTTTTCGCCGATAGTCATGCTTAAGACTATCCGGATTCTCTTGTTTATTGCCGCTTATATGGATTATGAAATTTGGCAAATGGATGTCAAGACAGCTTTCCTTAACGGAAGTCTTGAGGAAAACATCTATATGAAGCAACCAGAGGGATTCATTGCAAAGGGCAAAGATCATCTTGTGTGCAAGCTTAATCGGTCCATTTATGGATTGAAGCAAGCTTCACGATCTTGGAACATCCTGTTTGATGAGGTAATCCAATCTTATGGATTTATTCAATGTCCGGATAAGTCCTGTGTATACAAGAGATGTGACGGAAACATAGTAGTATTTCTTGTACTATACGTAGATGACATTTTGCTCATTGATAACAATGTCAAAGTGTTGTCAGACGTAAGGGTATGATTGTCCAAATAGTTTGATACGAAGGACTTGGGAGGAGCTGGACACATCCTTGGGATCAAAGTTATAAGGGATCGCAAGAAAAGGATGTTATGCTTGTCTCAAGCTTCATACATTGATACTATCCTGTCTCGTTTTAGCTTGCAAAACTCCAAGAAAGTTTTTTATCCTTTTGGCATGGAGTACCTTTATCTAAGGAGATGTGTCCTAAAACATCAAAAGAGATAGAGGAGATGAAGGAGGTTACTTATGCTTCGGTTGTAAGAAGCCTTATGTATGCTATGTTGTGTACGAGACCGAATATCTGTTTTGCTGTGGGCATGGTTAGCAAATATCAGAGCAATCCAGGACAGGGACATTGGACAACTGTAAAACATATATTAAAGTACCTGAAAAGGACTAGGAATTATATGCTAGTTTAGCAGGCAGATCATTTGCTCCCTGTGGGTTATACGAATTCTGACTTCCAATCAGATAGGGATAACAGTAAGTCTATCTCGGGTTATGTGTTTACATTGGGAGGTGGAGCCATAGTATGGAGGAGTATCAAGCAGAAATGCGTTGCGAACTCCACCATGGAAGCTGAGTATGTGGCAGCCTCTGAGGCAGCCAATGAAGCTGTGTGACTCAGAAACTTCTTAATGGACTTAGATGTGATTCCTGGTTTGCCCAAAGCTATCACAAATTATTGTGATAACAGTGGTGCAGTGACAAACTCGAAGGAACCACGAGCGCATAAGACAAGTAAATACATAGAGTGCAAGTACCACCTGATACGAGAGATCATAAAATGAGGAGAAGTTGTTGTCGCCAAGATTGCATCAGAGGATAACCTGGCAGATCCTTTCACTAAGGCCCTTCCAGCGAGAGCTTATGATAGGCATATGGAGGGGATGGGAATCAGATGTATGGCAGTTTGATGGCAGCATAGTCTTTTAGTATAAGTGGGAGATTGTTAGGATGTATACTAAAAGCCTAGCTTTTGTATGAACATCTAATTTTGGAATAAGAATTACATGATCATTGTTTGCATTTTATATTTGATATATATACTATTGTCCAATACTTTACATTATAGATAACATGGTGTGTGGTGTCACACAGAAGATCATGTTATTAGTCCCTTGTGAAGTATAAGTAGTGGCTCACAACCGAGATGGATTTGGATAAACTATTGAAATGGTTGTAGTGTAATTTAATATTAGTCTATCTTGACTATATAATTACACTAGTACACTTTGTATGTATTGAGCAGGACCGACTAGAGGTGATTTGATTTATACTGACTATATAATCGAATCAGACCTCAGATATTATGATATACATGCTCTTAATCCCGATTTAATAATGGACATATGTACTTAATGTGGGATCGGATTGAATCGATAGAGGGGGGGGGTGAATATCAATCGTAAAAAATGTTCGGGCAAAGAGAGCAATTACGCAGCGGAAATAGTAAAATCAATCACTAACACGATTTCTTTTTACTTGGTTCGGAGTCGCGGTCGGCTCCTACTCCAAGTCGCACGGTCCTTGACCGTTTACGATGGGCAATTCTATATTCGAAAAGTTTTTACAAGTTGGAGTACAAATATAGAACTAAAAATGAAATTACAACACTTAAAGAATTAAACTTTTACTGACGACCGGAGAGGTTGGAAGTTCGGAGCAGTGGGTCGTCGTCGGCGCTTGAATCGCGAGTACGGAGCTTGTCGGAGCTTTGCGCTTGAACGAAAGTGTTGAGAACAAGATTTGCGAGTTCTATGAAACCTTGGGGGTGAACCCCTTGTTGGTGCCGGAAGCACTATATCGAACCTTGTTTTGATATTGGCAAAAGATTCAAAGTTAAGTACTATTGGTGATCTAACAAGCTTACTAAGTGTGCAGGAAAGTCCTAGGTAATCTAGGCAATAAGTCCTGGCCGAGGGCTGGGCACCTAAGACCTGACCAAGGGTTGGGCACTAAGTCCTGGCCGAGGGCTGGGCATTGAAGACCTAGTTCGAGGATTGGGCACTAAGACCTGGCCGAGGGCTGGGCACTGAAGACCTGGTTCGAGGAATTGGGTACTAAGACCTGACCGAGGGCTGGGCACCGAAGACCTAGTTCGAGGAATTGGGCACTAAGTCCTGGTCACGGACTGGGCACGAAGACCTGGTGAGTAAAGCTGGGCAAAAGTCCAACCGGAGGAGCCGATTGGTAAAAGGTAAACTCTCCTGAGAGGAGTAGGTGAGGACGCGTTCCCCGTCGAAGGAACAGTAGGCGTCGGTTCGACCTAGGGTTCCATTTGGGAGACCCGAAGTCAGAACCAAGATAGCTACGACTGTAAATATTGACTAATATTTTTTGCTTTGGTTGTTTTGGAACTAACCTTGGTTGCAGGACTGAAGGAGTGTGTGTCTGTAGCTCAGAATGCCCCAAAGGAAGGGGGTAAGAAGCTGGGCTAGGCGCCCGGGAGGTCCCGGGCACCCATGGTCAAAGACAAACAAGCAAAGAAGCAAGAACGCTTCGAAATCACACTGGGCTAGGCGCCCGGGAGGTCCTGGGTGCCCAAGGTCAAAGCCAAAGAGTAATCGAAGCAAAATCAGCCACGAAGCCAGCGGACCAAGTCAAGCTAGGCGCCCAGGAGGTCCCGGGCACCCCAGTCAGCTCCAGAGGCCAATTCGAAGGGGATAAGCGCTGACCGAGCTGCGGATGAAGGTTCTCCGATCTGAAGGCACGTGTCAGGCGCCCCCAGGAGCACTATAAAAGGGGCTCGACCCCAAGGCTTCAAATACACAACTTTCTAACGCCTCCAAGCTTTTCGTTCAAGCGCTCTACTCCGGCAAACTCCGATCTCGAGATTCCAGCACCGACGACGACCCTCTGCTCCGAAGTACGATCCACATCGGGCGTCGATAACGAAAAGTGTAACTCTTTTATTTACTGCAATATTCTTGTACCAAAATCTGTAAACCTTTGCGCAATTATAGAATTATCCGCAGTAAATGGTCAAGGACCGTGGGCCTTAGAGTAGGAGCCGACAGCGACTCCGAACCAAGTAAAAGCCTTGATTTCTTTGTGTGATTGTTTTGTTTTCCGCTGCATTTACTCTTTCCTTAATCCGAAGAAAAAGTTTTAACGATATTCACCCACTCTCTATCATTTCTCTCGATCCAACACCCCTATTTATACTAGTCAGTGGGGCGCCTGCATCGAAGGGGGCGCCTGACATGTGGCCTATCCTGCGAGAACTCCAATCCGCAGACTCGACCAGCGCTTATCCCCTTCCATTGAGGCGCCTAAGCTGACTGGGGTGCCTGTGTTAACACAGGCGCCTAGCTTGACTTGGTCCAGAGGTTTGCGTGGCAGTTTACTTCGAATGCTCTGTTTAACCCTTCACTGGGGCACCTGTCTCAATACAGCGCCTAGCCCAGCTAGGGCGCCTCACTCCATTGAGGCGCCTGAGTGCAGAAAACTCCTTCCATTCGTTCCTGCAACCAGGGTTAGTTCCAAAGACATACAAAGCATACACATCATAAGATTAGAACATTATTTATAGCCTGAGCTATCTTGGTTCTGACTTTGGGTCTCCCAAATGAAGCCCTAGGTCGAACCGACGCCTAATGTTCCCTCCTACGGGGAATGCGTCCTCACCTACTCCTCTCGGGTGAATTTACCTTTTTGCCAACCGGCTCCTCCAGTTGGACTTTTGCCCAGCTTCACTCACCAGGTCTTCGTGCCCAATCCGCGATTAGGTCTTCGTACCCAGCTTCACTCACTAGGTCTTCGGTGCCCAGTCCTCAACCAGGTCTTAGTGCCCAGCTTCACTCACCAGGTCTTCGGTGCCCGTCCTCGACCAGGTCTTAGTGCCCAACCTTACGTCAGGACTTAGTTGCCCAACCCGTGGCCAGGACTTAGTGTCCAATTCATAGAACCAGGACTTAGTGCCTAGTGTACCTAGGACTTTTCCTGCACACTTGATCAGCATTGTTAGATCACAACAAATCTTAACTTTTGAACCCTTTGCCATTATCAAAACAAAGGTTTGACTTTGGTGCTTCCGGCACTAACACTTAATATATATTTCTTTGATTTACTAATGGGCGAGATTTATTTGTTAAATCAATAGACCCGGTAAATTGGAAAATAATACTATTTACATGATGTGTCATTGATTATAGAAGGAAACCGTGTCCTAATGCGTTAGGATGATGATGTCCCCTTGAGGAGCTCATAAAGTTCATCATGTAAATCCTACAGGTGGACTTGGTCCGACATGATGATAAGGTTGAGTGGTACTACTCATGGAGTTAGATATTAATTAATTAAATTATCAATAATTTTTAATTAATTAATGGATATGCGAGATTTAAACACGAGGAGATTATGTACATATAATATGGTGGAGCCCATATTTAATTATGCGGTTGGTGTGGTAGTTCAATAATAACCCATTAGTGGAGTGAGTTATTATTAACGAGTCAGGTTTAAGATCCGTTAAGAGACCAAAACCAACTCCTCCTCATTATCCCTATTGTAGCCTATATATACCTCATGAGTCATGAGACCAAAGCCCCAAGAATTAACCTAAGTCTCTCTATTCTTTCTTCTTACTCTTCTCTCTCTCCTAGGGTTTCGACACCGCAAGGTTAAGGGGAGGTTTCGGTAGGGAGGAATGAAGGAAGAGCTCTCCTCTTTCTCTTCTCTTCTTCTCTTTCTCTTCTCCATCCTAGGGCGTGCGCTACCTTGAAGAAGGAGGGTTGTTCGGCGTCGACTGCACAAGAAGAAGTAGCTTCTTCTTTCCTTTTGGTCGGCGGCGATAACAAGGAGAAAGAGGTGGTCGATGGCTAGGGTTTCAAGCAAGGAGAGAGTTCTTTCTCTCTTCTTTATCTTCTTCTTTTTTCTCTTCACCTTGGGAGCTAGCGCAAGCATGCAAAGGAAGAACTCTCTTCTTCCTTTGGCCGGTGGCAACAAGAGGGTGAGCTAGGGTTTCGACACAAGCTTGGAGGAGGAAGAAGGTGGCTTTGTTGACTTTGTTTCTTGGAAGATCGTCGCCTACACGACGTCCAAGAAAAGGATAGGAATACAATAGAAGATCAAGAGGTAAAACAAGATGTATAACTTGTTTTCTTGTTCTTGTTTAATTATTGTATTTGTATATCATGGATCCCGAAGATAAACACAAAAATCGGCGATCCAATCATCATTTATTCCGCAGCTATTCGACAAAAGGAGTTAGATTGCTTGAACAACAAGTTTGTTCAAGCGATCACTCAAATTGATTAGCACGATGATGAAAAGGGTTGTTCGAAAAGATTCTTTCCATCCGGATTATTTCTAATTAATAAAAATTTTAATCCGAAGATATAGAGAGAATCACATCCGAACAGGAAACCAACAACTACAGCTAGAAGTATTGAGAGTTTGTCAAACAAAAAATAGAAGTGGAAGAAGAATGAGTCTTGGTAAATATATCAACTATCAACAGCGAGGAAGGAAGAAAAGGCAGCGTGATAATGTCAAGTTGTAGATGATGATGAGTGAAATGATAATAAATCTCAATATGCTTCGTTTTCTCATGAAAAACAGATTGCAGTCATTCTAAATGGCACTCTGATTATTACAATGAAGAGCGGTAGGTTGTCAATGAAAAATTCTCATATCAGTAAGTAACCAACGTAGCCAAATAATCTCACAAGTGGTAATAGCTATAGCACGATACTCAGCTTCTATGGAAGATCTGAAAATAACATCTTACTTCTTACTCTTCCAAAAGATAAGTGAATCTCTACAAAAAATACAGAAGTTAGTGATGGACTTACGATCCATAGAGTCACTTGCCCATTCAGCATCAGAGTATACACACAACTCTAACGAAGAAGTAGAAGGAATAAGAGACTCTGAAACTGAGTTCCCCGAAGATATCGGAGAATACTAAGAACAACAACTCAATGAACTGTAGTAGGTGCAACGATAAACTAACAACCACATGCACAACATATGCAATATCAGGATGAGTCACAATGAGATAAACCAAGCTTCCCACAACTGTATGGTAGATATTAGAATCTGGCAAAAGAGAACCATCTAATGTAGAATACCGAGCATTAGTCTCAAAGGGAGTATCAACCATCTTGTTGCCAGTGAGACGCACATACTCAAATAGATCAGATATGTACTTTGATTGAGATAAGAGATAACCTCTTGAAGAAGAGGCGATCTTAATCCCCAAAAAATAGCGTAGTAAACCCAAGTCTTTCATAGCAAAGCAACGAACTAATTCAACTTCAAAAACTCAATTCCATCTAAGTCATCATTAGTAATTATTATGTCATCCACATATAAAGATAAAAGTATACGACCTGCACGTATATACTTGACAAATAAAGCCAAATCATGATTACTGGGATGAAAGCCAAGAGAGGTAATTACCATGGAGAACTTCGTAAACCAAACACATGGTCCTTGTTTAAGTCCATAGAGAGCTTTGCGAAGTCTACAAACTTTACCAGATCGGTGAGCAACTCCAGGAGGAGGCATTATATACACTTCTTTTTAAAGATCACCATTAAAGAAGGCATTCTTGATATTCATCTGAGATATTTTCCATCGACGAACAAAAGTAACAACAATCAGCATATGAACAGTGGTCATTTTAGCAACAGGGGCAAAGGTTTTCTTATAATTCATGTTATATTCTTGAGAGTAACCTTTAGTAATAAGACAACTTTGTATCATTAAATAGAACCGTTAGATTTAGATTTGATCTTATATACCCAATGAGAACCAATAGCACATTTTCCTAGTGGCAAAGGTACTAGATCTCAAATATGTGTATGATGTGGAGCAGTTAATTCCTCGTCCATAGCATTCTGCTAAAGTGGGTTATTAACAGCTTCTCTATAGGACAAAGGCTCAGAAAGATGATGAATATAGGTGACAAAAGAAGTAGAAGAACTAGAATAACAAGAATAAGAACAATAAAGTAGTTTAGTAGACTTACGAGATCATATAAACCAACGAATATGATTATCCACAATCTCATGAGATGATGGAACAGTCGCAGGAGGGGGAGAGGGAGGAGGAGAAGATGTCTCGAGATTACTAGATTCAGTGGAGCCATTATGAGGAAGAGTAGTTGTGGGAGAGGTTTTATTGGTGTCGGTACTGAAAGGATCAATACGAATATGATCTGCATGTGTCATGTCATGTGATAGAGGAGGTACGAAGAAGAAAGGAATATGCTCAAGAAACACAACATAATGAGAGATATACAATTTTTTACTAACTGGATCAAAACAACGATATCCCTTTTGACCAACACCATAACCAAGAAAGACACACAAAATAGATTTAGAGGATAATTTATCATGCTTAACGTGTGGTCATAGAATAAAAAGGTACAACCAAAAACACGTAAAGAGTAATAATCAAAAGCACAACCATACAGTTATTGAAAGAGAAATAAACTTGAATTATGGGATGTTAGAATCCTATTAATTACATGAGTTGCAATAAGAATTGCTCCTCACCAAAAGATGCTAGGAACATTCGCAGACAATAAAAATGAGCGGGTTGTCTCAACAATGTTGGTGTAATTTTCGTTTGGTTAAGGTTGACCTAGTTTGACTAGGCTTGGGTGAGCTTAAGTTTCAATTTTTGACAATGATATTTGAACATTGTGTGAGTCAAGTATGTTGGTGCCGGAAGCACCAAGATCAAACTTTGTTTTGATAATGACAAAGTGTTCATAAGTTAATGTGTTATTGTGATTTAATAATGTTACTCAAGTGTGCAGAAAAAGTCCTAGGTAAGCTAGGCACCGAAGTCCTGACAAAGGGTTGGGCAATAAGTCCTGGTCGTGGACTGGGCACCGATGACTTGGTGAGTGAAGCTGGGCAATAAGTCCTGGTCGTGGACTGGGCACCGAAGACCTGGTGAGTGAAGCTGGGCAATAAGTCCTGGTCGCGGACTGGGCACGAAGACCTGATCCGAGGGATTGGGCAAAAGACCAACCGGAGGAGCCGGTTGGCAAAAAGGTAAACTCTCCTTAGAGGAGTAGGTGAGGACGCGTTCCCCATAGGAGGGAACACTAGGCATCGGTTCGACCTAGGGTTCATTTTGGAAGCCCAAAGTCAGAACCAAGACAACTCAGGCTGTTAACTTTGCTTAAACTCATATTACTTATGTATTATTTGTGTTTTGGAACTAACCCTGGTTGCAGGAACAAAGGGTGAAGTTTTCTGCTCCCAGGCGCCTGAACGGAGTCAGGCGCCTGAACGGAGTCAGGCGCCTGTTTGAACAAGCGCCTGTATGGTAACAGGCGCCCCAGACAAGGGTTCATCCAAGCCACCTCGAAGCGAGCCTCCACGTTAGCATATGAGGTGCTTGTGATGATATAGGCGCCTCAGTCAGCTCAGGCACCCCAGTTGAAGGGATAAGCGCTGGCCAAGTCTGTGGATTGAGATTCGCGCAGGGAAGGCCATGTGTCGGGCGCCCCCTTCAACATAAGCGCCCAAGAGTCGACTATATAAAGGGGTTCACCCCTTGCTTCAGAACACAACTGCTTCCAACGATTTCTCTCAAGCGCTCTGCTCCAAACGCTCCGTGCTCAAGACTTAAGCGCCAACGACGACCTACGGCTCCGATTTTCAATCTTCTTCGGTCGTCGATATAAGTTTTAATTGATGTAATTTTTAATTCTGTATTCAACTTCAAACTTGTACTATTTTCTTGGAATATAGAATTGCCCATCGTAAACGGTCAAGGACCGTGGGCCTTGGCGTAGGAGCCAACCGCGACTCCAAACCAAGTAAAAAATAACAGTGTTAGCATTGAATTTTTCCGCTGCATAATTGCTCTCATTCTTCCGAAAAATTGTCTATCGATATTCACCCCCCTTTATCGATTCTAAACGATCCCACAAAGTAGGTCAAGGTTGACTAGAAAATTGACTGGTGAAGTCTAAGTGGATCAGAGAGATCGCACGCTGGCACGAAAAAATCCTAGTGGGACTAGGCAAAATCCAAATGGATTGGAGAGATCACACGCTGATACGGCAAAAGTCCTAGTGGGACTAGGCACACCTAGTGGGACTATGTGAAGTCCAAGTGAATAAGGGAGATCGCATGCTAGCATGGAAAAAGTCCTAATAGGACTAAGCACACCTAATAGGACTAGGTGAAGTCCAGGTGGATCAGAGAGATCGGACGCTAGCATGGGAAAAGTCCTAGTGGGACTAGGTGAAGTCCAGGTGGATTAGGGAGATTGCACGTTGGCACAGAAAAAGTCCTAGTAGGACTAGGAACACCTAGTGGGACTAGGTGAAGTCCAAATGGATCTGGGAGATTGCACGTTGACTAGGTGGAAGTCTACCGAGAGACTAAACATACCTCGAGGCTTAAGTAAACCAATTTGCGAACTAGGTTAAGTCCAAGTTGGGAACTTGGCTTGAGAAAAGTCCTAGTTGGGAACTAGGCAAGGGAAAGTCCAAGTTGGTCAAAGGTTTGATCGGACACTTAGTGAGAAAGTCCTAATAGATCATGGTTGACCAGGGTTAGACAACAAAAGTCTTCTTAATCGATTAGGTGAATGATTAAGGAGGGAGTGAATCGATTAGGTGGTCGATTGGGAGAGTTGTGTTGCTATAATAGAAATATGCTGAATTGATTGGGTAATTGATTCAGCATCCTCTTAATCGATTGGGCAATCAATTTAGGAAGACCATAATCGATTGGCCAATCGATTACGGCTATATTACGCGAGAGCACAAAAAGGTGCTGAATCAATTTAGGCTTCTTAATCGATTGGCTAATCGATTAAGCATAAAAAACTAGTCGTTGAACCACTAGATCAGACGTTGTAATCGTTTGGGTAATCGACTAAGGAAACCCCTAGGTTGTAGGTACATAGGGTTTTCACACAAGTTTGAAGTGTATATCTTCTCCTCCTTCGCCAGTTCTTAAGCTAGTGTTGGTGTATTTCAAGAGACATTTTCCAAGCAAGAAGAAGAAGAAAGCAAGACAAGAAAAGATCTAAGTGTGCAAACTTGTAAGATTTATTTTGTATTTGCTTGAGTTTCTTGTTGCATCTTCTTGTAAGCTTGTACGAGGCTTCTCCGCCTCCACGAAAAAGACATTCATAGTGCTTGTGAGTGTGAGGAAAGTGGATCCTATGGGATCGGTGGCGTCGATAGAGGGGGGTTGAATATCGACTTGTAAATTTGCTCTGAATCTTCGTTGATTGTTCGCTTAATATCAGAGTTGTTAGTTGCAGCGACATAAAAGATAAAGCGAAAATACAACAATAACACGAGGGATTTACTTGGTTCCCAAATCCCCAAGGTCAGTACATCCAAGGACTAATTACGGGTAGCGCTTGTCCACTAGTGCTCTCCTTTCTGGAATTTTTGGAGGCGGAGAAACCCGCCCTCTAGTTTAAGTACAAGCAGAATAATAGTAATGAAATAAGTACAACTTATGAATAAATGCAAACCAAACAAAAGATGATGATCCTATTGGTGCAAAATGCATCAGTGATCAAGGGTTTCGATGTTTGATAATATACTAAAGTTAGTAACAATATATGTTAGATTATATATTAAGGGTGATCAAAGTGATCAAGGGTTAAACCAAACAAGACCTTATGTTTGGTAGGGTTAATCCATGTTTGATCAGTTTGACAAAGGATTAGCCAAACAGGATCTTATGTTTGGCAGAATAAATAGAACCCAGGGTTGGTCAATTTGACCAAGGGATTAAACCACACTGGACTTGAGGTGTGAGATTATATTTACCTGATGATTGGAGGAAGTCTAGTCAGGATCATGATGACTAGCAATGGAGTGATTGAGTTGAAAGAAATCCTGGTGAGTGAAGCTAGGTCCTAGCAAGAGAAGCTAGGTGAAGGAAATCCTAGTGAGTGAAGCTAGGTGAAGGAAATCCTAGTGAGTGAAGTTAGGTGAAGTAAATCTTGGTGAGTGAAGCTGAGTCCTAGTGAGTGAAGCTAGGTGGACTAAGTCCTGGAGAGTGAAGTTGGGCACGAAGTCTTGGTCCGGGGGTCTGAACACTAAGTCCTGGTTAGGGATCGGGCAACGGAGTCTTTGCCGAGCGAGGATGGTGGACAGAAGTAGAGACGGGTTAAGGTTGGACGTCTCGAGATCCGAGTTCTCGGAGGCCGAGCAAAAGTCCAGCCGGAGGTCTCGGTTGGCAAAAGCTTTAGTCAAGCAGGAATCACGAACAGAAGTAGAGACGGGTCAAGGTTGGACGTCTCGAGATTCGGGTTCTCAGAGGCTAAGCGAAAGTCCAACCGGAGGTTCCGGTTGGCAAATGCAACTTCTCCAAGTGTGGAGTAGGTGAGGACGCATTCCCCGGGAAAGGGAACATTAGGCGTCGGTTCGACCTAGGGTTTTGGGTGAAATCCAAAGTCAGAACCATTCTTTAAGGCTAAGATTATTTGCATGTTTGTCTTGTGTTTGTTGTCTTGCAGGTACATGGAGTTGGAGGCCAAATAGGAAAGAAAATGCAGGAGAAAATACACCTGGGAAGGACATCCCGGGCGCCTGACTTGAATCAGGCGCCCCAGGCATGTTGGGCGCCCCAGTTTGGGCAGCCCACTCCCAGGCGCATGTAGCTTCCCAGGCGCCTGGGAAGGCCTTCTTATCTACATTGCGAGTTCGGTGCAACGGATGAGGTTTTGACCGACACGTGGTAGGCGCCCAAGAGCTTACAGGTGCTCGTGAAGCCTATATATAAAGGGGTTCGACCCCTCAATACAGAACATCAATTCTCCCATCTGCTAAAGCAGTTTGTGCAAAGTAAACGTGCTCAAGTCGAAACTCTGTGACCAAGGAGACTCCAGGAGAAAGTGCGCAACACTTCGGACTTCCAGAGATGGTCGAGTTGTTTTTTGGTTTGCTTTTATTTATGAATTTAATTTACTTATTCATTATTTGTAACTTGAACTGTAAGACGGATTTCTCCGCCTTCAAAAAGTCCGGAAAGGAGACCATTAGTGGATTCATGATTGAGTGGTTAGGCCTTGGATGTACTGATCCTGGGGGTTGGGAACCAAGTAAAATCCAACTGTTGGGTATGGCTTGGCGGGTTTCCATAACGAAAACTTGGTTGTTCTTAAGAGACCTCTCCATGTCTACGGATTAAAAATTAATCCGAATGGAGACCCATCTCCCAACGACCATCTCGTTGTCGTATTAATTAATCCAAGTCACAACTTAGCCGAAACCCAAGGTTAAGGCCTTGTAACTTTCCGGATTAATTAATCGTGGAAAAGATGACGAGTTGATCGCCGACTTTTATGTTTATGGTCGGGGTCCAGTTAGTTAATTATCATCCATGACAAACAATCAAAATAATTAACAAACATATATGAAATGACGAGGCAAAGCAAACAAGGCACAATGAAACATAAGGAGCTTGGGAAGAATTATACCTTCCCTTTTACCTCGCGATCTTCTACCGTATGACCCTCCCCTCTTGGACGTTGTGTGGGCGATGATCTACAAAGAACCGTGGTCACCAAGTCGATCCCTTCTCCTTGCGCCAACCAATCCCTAACCAAAGGGACGTCGCCGGCCAATCCAAGGAAAAAAATAATCCAAACACAAACCCTACTACTTCTCTCCTCCCAATGTTGGCGTACGAATATCAAGTATCTTGGAGCTCCTGTGTTCTGAGCGGCTCCATGTTGCGTTAGTAACTTGTGTTCTGAACAACTCCACAACTCCAACATGCTTTTCTCTCAGCCGCCAACAAGCTGCGCCAACGCAACTTGCTCTCTCACCGCCACCAATCAAGTTGCTCTTGCAACTTGTTTTCTCCACGCCCATGAGCATCTTCTCCTCAGTCGGCCGCTTTCACTCTCCACCGAGCGCTGAAGTTGCGTAAACAACTTCACTTCAACGGAGAGCATGAGTGCCGCCGACTGCTTGGAGAAGGAACGGTCTTGAACTCTAGCCCCGACGTTGAAGTTGCTCTATTCCATTGGAGAAAGTTGAAGGCACTTCTTCAATGGAGCTCTTGAATTCCGATTGCATGCACAGCCATGCAAGCCCCATTTCGCCTCACACATGGAGAAAACAGAAACAACTTCTACTATTTTCCGTCGGTGCCTCACTGCATGGAGATTTTAAAAAATAGCCTTGCTGTTTTTCTTCGGCGCTGCTTTACATAGAGAGAAAAACAACCAGCAAGTCTGTTTGTTCGGCGCCGCTCAGCCGAGAGGGAGAGAGGGAGATCGAGAAAGAGAGGGGAGAGAATAGACTAGGGTTTTTTATGTTTCAATTGGATTAATTGATTAACTCGGTTTCATGCCACATGGGGTATATATAGGGCTACGATAGGGACCATGAGGAGGAGTTGGATCTTGGCCTGCTAATGGATCCAAACTCGATCCTTTAATGAAGATTCATTCCACTAAAGGATCCCCATTGAATTATCTCACCAACCCCCATATTTACATATGGGCTCCACCTATTACGAGTCGTCCATCCCCCCGTGTTTAAGATATCGAATGCCCGTTAATTAATATAAATTACTGACAATTGAAATTAATTAACTTCTGGATCTTTGATTAGTACCACTCAACCTTATCATCATGTTGGATCAAATCCACCTGCAGGGTTTAACATGATGAACCATTTAAGCTCATCAAGGGGGCATCATCATCCCGACTCACCAGTACATAGATTCCGTCAATAATCAACGACACACCATATTATTAATATTATTTCCCAACTTACCGGGCCTATCAATCTAGCAGAATAGATCTCGCCCATTGGTAAATCAAAGAAACAATAATTAATAATATGTGCCTGTTATTATATCGGGATTTAGGGATTGTACTCCATAATAAAATCTGAGGTCCTATCCAATTATCAAGCCAGTTCAAATTGGATAACCTCTAGTTTTGGTCCTGCTCAATGTACTCAAAGCACACTAGTGTAATTCTATGGTCAAGACCAACCACACCTAATTATACCAACCATCCCGATGGTTTGTCCAATTTCATCTCGGTTGTGAGCCTCTAACTTATACAATGCAAGAGACTGATAACATGATCTTCTGTATGACACCACACACCATGTTATCTACAGTGCACAGTATTGGACTTTTATGCATATACTAATGTAAACACGCATCTAGTGTTGTTGTAATTCTCTTTCAAAATGTGGATGACCATACACAAAAGGCAATGCTTTTAGTATACATCCTAACAATCTCTCACTTATACATAAAGACTTTGCTGTCCTCAAAATGCTATACATCTGACTCCCTGATCCTTCACATGCCTAAAGCTCTCGCTATCAAGGCCTTCAGTGAAAAGATCTCCCAGGTTGTCCTCTGATGTAATCTAGGCAACAACAGCTTTTCCTCTCCTGGGTGGTACTTGCGCTCTATGTGTTTACTCGCCTTGTGGGCTCGTGATTCCTTCGAGTTTGCAACTGCACCATTTTTTATCACAACAAAATGTGATAGCTTTAAGCAAACCAGGAATCACATCGAAGTCCATCTTGAGGTTCCTGAACCATGTAGCTTTCTTGGCTGCCTTAGAGGCTGCCATATACTGAGCTTCCTTGTCGAGTCTGTCACGCAGCCGCTGCGCGACACTCCTCCAACCTATGGTTCTACCTCCCTAAGTAAACACAAAACCCCGAGGAATACTTACATTTGCCCCTATCCGACTGGAAATCTGTATCCATATAACCCACAGGAGATTGGTCTGCCCGATAAACTATCATATAGTCCTTAGTCCTTCTCAAACACTAATATATGCTTTTACCGCAATCCAATTTCCTTGACCTGGGTTACTCTGATATCTGCTAACCATGCCTCACGACACTATAGATATCTGGTCTCGATTTTAGCATACATGAGGCTTCCTAGCTGACGCTAAGGAACCGCTATTACCTGCTCTATCTCCTTTGATAATCTAAACATATCTCCTTAGATAGAGTAGCTCCACAGCTAAAAAGTATAAAACTTTTCTTGGAGGTTTCCATGCTAAAACGAGTTAAGACACTGTCTCTGTATGAAGCTTGGGATAAGCACAACATCCTTCTCTGGTGATCCCTTAGAACTTTGATCGCCAAGGATGTGTCCTGCTTCTCCCAAGTCCTTCATATCAACTGTTTGGACAACCGTACTCTTACGTCTAATAATACTTTGTCATTGTTGCCAACTAACAAAATATCATCTACGTATAGTACAAGAATACCACTACGTTTCAGTCACATTTCTTACATACACAAATCTCATCCGTCCTTTGAATACATCCATATAACTGGATTATCTCTTCAAAGCGGATGTTCCTCGTCATAGGTCCAGGATCTTCATTCATGGTCTCCAGAGACCGAGTCTGAAGACCCTCCCAAGAACATGAATCCTTCTGGTTGACTAACAACCCTCCCACTACGATGAGGTACCACCTATGTATCTTCAGTAACACGCGGTACAGTGACTTGTGGTGTATCCTCTTGTACAGTTGGTACTAAGGTCAGAACATCCCCTCTTAATTCTTTAAGAACTAGTCTACTCATGGGCTTATGGTTTATCACATAGTCTTCTTCTAAGAATTTGGTATTCGTGCCAACTATTACCCTCTGATCCTTAGGACTATAGAACCACCTTTCGTTCCTCTAGGATAGCCTACGAACAAGCGCATGAGATTCCAATCTTATCAATATTCCCTCTCAACACATGTGCTATGCTATCCCATGTCCGAATATGTCTTAGACTTGGCTTTTGCCCAGTCCACACTTCTACAGGAGTAGAAGGCACTGACCTAGATGGTATCAAGTATGTACGCTTCCGTTTCCAGAGCATATCCCCAGAACGAATTCGGCAACTCGGAGCAGCTCATTATTGTCCTAACCATCCCCATATGAGCCCTTTTCCTTCACTTTTGTTGCACCGTTCCGTTGGGGCGTACCGGGTGCAGTCAACTGAGATTGACTCCCAACCTCTGATAAGTAAGTCCTAAATTCTCCCAATAGGTACTCGTCACTATGATCTGATCATAGTGTCTTGATACTTTTACTTTGATGTTTCTCCACATCAGCCTAGAATTCTTTGAACTGATCAAAGCATTCAGACTTGTGGTCATCAAGTAAACGTATCCATACCTTTGAATATTCGTCTCACGAAGTATTCAAAGCTACCTCTACACTGGATAGGCATAGGACCACACAAATCAGAATGAACCATATCTTTAGCCCTATACCCCTTGGCCTTGAAAGGCCTCTTGGTCGTCTTACCTTCCAAGTAAGATTCAAAGGTTGGGTAGTATCCCACCACCAATGAACCCGAGGGCCCATTGGCTATCAACCTTTGAATCCTACTAAGGTTAATAAGACCAAGCCTTAGACGCCAAAGGTATGTTTGGTTCATCTCGGAAGGAACCTTTCTCTTATTTCGATTAGATGATGAGCTATTAGCTACTATTTGCATCATGGGAGACTTTGGTTCTATTTGTTTAAATTGCTTATCCATGTTCCTAAATAGATAATCTTTCTATTCCACTTTTCATAACAAAAAGCAATAGAATATCCATTATTTCAGAAACTGAACCAGAGTTCTTTCTAAAATTAGGTACATAAAAGCAATCTTCTTAAAACCAAAACTTTATTTTTCCTATCTAAAGACAAATAAATAAATCCCACTGCAATAGTCGCCACCTTCGTAGCATATCCCATGTAGACGGTAATCTCTTCCTTAGCTAGTCGTTGGGTTTCCTGAAACCCCTGCAAAGAGTTGCAAATATGATTAGTGACATCCGTATCTACACACCAGGTACTGGTATGTTGGGTATGGCTTGGCGAGTTTCCTAAGCAAATACTTGGTCGATCTGAGAGACCTTTCCATGTCTACGGATTAAAAAATTAATCCAAATGGAGAGCCGTCTCCCTACGACCATCTCGTGCCGTATCGAACGATCCAAATCACAACTCGACCAATTATAAAAATCGGCCTTGTGATTTGCTCGACCGTTCAACCATGGAAAAGGCGAAGAGTGGATCGCCGGCTTTTGTGTTTATGGTCGAGGTCCAATTAGTAAATTAATGGCTATGACACGAAATCAAATTAATAAACTAACACACATAAAATGACGAGGCAAATTAATAAGGCACACAAACAACATAAGGTTAATCAATGGAGCTTGGAAAGAGTTATGCATTTCCGATCACCTCGCGGTCTTCTACCTTATGTCCCTCCCTTCGTGGATGTCGTGTGGGTGATGATCTACCACGAACCGAGATCACCAAAGCCTCCAAAAACCTCTGCCACTTGCCCAAGCCGAAAACCCTAGACTAGGGTTTGCACCGTCGGGCCTTCTTCTCCTCCCTTGCATGCGCTGCTGGCCAGCCAAGCCTGCCGGCCACCTGATCTCTGTCCAACAGAGGCTAAGGAGCAAGAAGAAGACTGAGAGGAAGGAAGAAGAAAGCCTTTCTTCTTCCCAAACCCGCCGCCAAGCTCTCTAGCCCTCTCCCTCACCACCGGCGCCCTTGCACCCCTCTTCCACGCCGCCGGCTCCTTGCCTCTCCCTTTCCCACGTGCTCCGGCCACCAACCGAGAGGGAGATCACTTGCCCTTTCTTAGTAGCCCATGCCAAGAGAGAAGAAGAAGAGAAGGGAGCTTCTCTTCTTGGTGTGTGACGACGCCCTAGGAGAGAGGATGAGAGGGAGAAAAGAGAGAGGCCAAGGGTTTTTCCAATGGAATTGATCAAGCCTTGGTATCAGGGTATTTATAGGGCTAAGGTAGGGACCAAGAGGAGAGGTTGGATCTTGGCCCACCAATGGATCTAAACCCGATCCATTAATTAAGATCCATTCCACTAAAGGATCTTAATTGAACTTCCTCACCAACCCCCATATTTTCATATGAGCTCCACATATTATGAGTCGTCCATCCCCCCGTGTTTAAGATCTCGAATGTCCGTCAATTAATTTAAATTACTGATAATTCAAATTAATTAACCTCTGAGTCCTTGACTAGTACCACTCGACCTTATAATCATGTCGGATCAAATCCACCTGCAGGGTTTAGCATGATGAACTTTCGAGCTCATCAAGGGGGCATCATCAACCCGACTCACTAGTGTTGATGCAGTCTGACCCTGATTGTTGTTTTGGTGTTGACATCGATTTTAGTTTAGGTTGATTATGATGATTATGATTAAGTCCTGGTCGGGGATCAGACATGGTATGGAAAATCCTAGCTTGGAGGGCTAGGTGTTGGAAAATCCTAACCTGGAGGGTTAGGTGTTGAAAATCCTAGCTTGGAGGGCTAGGTGTGTGAAAAGTCCTAATTCGGAAAAGGTGGGTGAAAAGTCCTAGCTTGGAGGGCTAGGTGAAAAGTCCTAACTTGGAGGGTTAGGTGAAAATTCCCATCTTGGAGAGTTAGGTGAAAAAGTCCTAGCTTGGAGGGTCAGGTCCTAGCTTGGAGGCCTAGGTTTGGAAAGTCCTAATCCGGAAGAGTTGGGTAAAAAGTCCTAGCTTGGAGGGCTAGGTGAAAAGTCCTAACTTGGAGGGTTAGGTGCAAATTCTCAACTTGGAGGGTTAGGTGAAAAATCCTTAGCTTGGAGGGCTAAGGTGGATGAAACCCTAGCTTGGAGGGCTAGGTTGGAGCCCCTGGATCGGTCTGGTGACCGATCAGGGAGTTGGCACGGTGCTCCTTCGTGGATCGGTCTGGTGACCGATCCAGCGATGACTGATCGGTCTGGTGACCGATCAGGGAGTATGCGTTTCACCCATTGCTTTGCTCCTGATCGGTCTGGTGACCGATCAGGGAGCAAACAGTGAGGTTGAGTTCCCTTGCTGAACTGCTCCTGATCGGTCTGGTGACCGATCAGGATCACTGTGCAGATCGTTCTGGAGAACGATCCAGCATCGCAGGTTCCTCTCTATGATCGATCAGGACGGAGCCTGATCGGTCTGGTCACGACCTGATCGGTCTGGTGACCGATCAGGAGGTTTCCTGATCGGTCCGGTGATCGATCAGGAGATCTGGACTGCGAAGCTCAGAAATTGCCCGATAAAGGGGTGGATCGGTCGGGTGATCGATCCACAACCTGGGATCGGTCTGGTGATCGATCCAGGAGAGTCCCAAAGAAATCGCGATTTCTAATTGAGCGTTGGGGACCGATCAGGACAGAGCCTGATCGGTCTGGACCCAGCCTGATCGGTCTGGTGACCGATCAGGAGGCTCTTTGATCGGACCGGTGACCGATCACTTTAATTCAAAATGCACTGTCAGACGCTCTGATCGCGTCTGAACGTATCCGATTCTTTGCACTTAACCTCTGATTCTTGATTTACTGAGTGATATGCTGTTCTAATACTCTGATCAAGCTGCAGGTGACAGGGAAGGATTCAAACACTCATGGAAAAGTCAATGGAGGCTTTCCTTGGAGCAGGTTTGTCCGTTTTCCATCTCAGGTTGCAACGGCTGGAGCTGCAGATTGGAGCTGCTGACTGGAGCTTGGCTGAGGGGAGCTCAGGAAGTCCAGGGAGGGCTCAGTGGTAGCTGGCATTGGCAGGGAAGCAGCTGGAGGCTGCAGGAGATGCTATCACCTGGTGCTGAGTGGAGAAACAAAAGGGCAGAAGAAGGCTTCATTGAAGCAGAGTTCTGGAGTTCGCGAACTGAGTTCTTGCTGCGCCTTTGTGTTCTCCACATCTTGCTTGCGTGTTCTGAAGTCCCATCATCTTGTGCAAGCAACTACAATCTGTGAAGCAATCATTCATTACTTGAGCGCTTGAAGGAGGGAACAAGAAGCTCCGAGTCCAACAACGAGAAGACACGAGGAGAGGGCTCTTGCGTGCGATCGTCGCTGGGTGGAGCTCTGAGGGAGCTTGCTGTGTTCTTGTCTTTGCTAAGTGCTAAGTAAGATCTTTCTTGTTGTTTCATTGTGCTTAAACATAAATCTATGATTGAAACGCTGTGGAGAGGTTTCTCCACCGAGAAGGAGGTTGCTTTCTATCCGGTGATAACCGGGGCTTGATCTGCCGACGATCAAGGGATCGCCCACCTTAAGGGCACGCCAAGGAGTAGGGGCAAGTTATCTCCGAACCTTGTAAACCCTCCTTGTTAGCGATCTTGCTAGTTGTGTTTGTTTGCCTTCGTTTTCTATTTTTGTTTTCTGCACTGCTTTGTTTCCATTGTTTCTTCCGCTGTGCTACTGATAAGGTTGAGTGCAGAAATTTGATAAGTGCCAAAGGTCAAAGTGTTTGGCTATATTCACCCCCCCCTCTCTAGCCATCCGGGTTCCAACAAGTGGTATCAGAGCTTGGGGCTCTGTTTTTGCGGATTAACAACTGAGAGCTACATCCATGGCATTGAGGGAAGGCTTCTCCACCACCCGACCTCCATTCTTCGATGGCGCTGATTTCCAATATTGGAGATCGAAGATGGAATATTACTTAAAGATGGACATCAACACTTGGTTTGCGGTGAAGGAGGGATTCACCTCTCCTAAGGATGATGAAGGCAAAGAA
Source organism: Boesenbergia rotunda (assembly GCA_024364735.1). Classification (NCBI taxonomy): domain Eukaryota; kingdom Viridiplantae; phylum Streptophyta; class Magnoliopsida; order Zingiberales; family Zingiberaceae; genus Boesenbergia; species Boesenbergia rotunda. The sequence continues at coordinate 258,456 of JAGFNQ010001719.1, forward strand.
CTCGAATCATGGCGGTGGACAGCCGAACAAACTCGGAAGAGTGAAGCCGACGCGAAGGTGGTCGTCACTCTACAATGTGGAATGAACAAAGACCAACTCATCAAGGTTGGTCCTTTCACAAGTGCAAAGGACTTGTGGAACAAGCTCATCGAACTTTATGAGGGCACCCGAGATTCAAGAATCGCCAAGAGGGACTTGTTCCTCAATCAACTCCAAAATCTCTCCATGAAGGAGAATGAAACGGTAAGTGAGCTCCATAGCCGGTTCAAGGAAGTCCTCAATGGGCTTCATTCGATTGATGAAAAGGTCGAGAATCGTGACCTTGTGAGGTATGTACTAAAAGCATTTCCAAGGAATGCTTTGTGGTCATCCATGGTGGATGCCTACAAAGTATCTAAGGATTCATCCATTGTTATGTTAGATGATTTGTTTTGTGAAATGGAATTGCATGAAATGACTAACAAAGGCCCCAAGGAGAAGGGGATTGCCTTAGTTGCAGGGGACCGATCCAACAAGAAGAAGAAGGAGAAGAAGAAGGAGAAGAAGAAGGAGGTCTCTTCATCTTCATCCTCTTCCGAATCCGAGTCCGATTCCGAGGAAGATGGCAGCGGCTCCTCATCCTCCGAGATGGCAAACTTTGTGAGAAGGATGATGAGAAGGGGTCGAAGCTTCAAGAGTAGAGGTAACTCTAGTGAAGCTAAACTTGATAAGACTAACGCTTCTTGCTTTGAGTGTGGTAGGAAAGGGCATTTCAAGAATGAATGCCCAAAACTAAAGAAGAAGGAGGAGAAATCCAAAAAGAAAGAAGAAAAATTCAAGAAGAAGAAGAAGGCCTTGATGGCCACTTGGGATGAGTCATCCTCAAGCTCATCCGATGAAGAGAAGGAGGAGAAGAGCACAAGGCATGTGGCACTCATGGCATTGGGAGATCAAGAGAGCAGTGATGAATCATCCAATTCCTCAAACGCGACTTCATCATCGTCGGATGATGAAGAGGTAACTTCTCCCAAACTTGAAAAGTGTTATAGAGCAATTGCATGTTTAACTAGTATGCTTAAGAAGTCAAAAAATAAGGTTAAAGCATTGCAATTAGAAATTGATCAATTGAAATTATCTAGGGATGATAACATTGATGATTTGCATGTTGAATTGTTAGAGGATGAGATTAAGTCTTTGAAACTTGAGGTTGAAATTTTGAAATCCTCTAAGGTTGAGGATGTAAATGGTTTGCATGATGAGTTGCTGGTAGAAGAAAACCAATCATTAAAGAGTGAAGTTGAGAGACTCAAGAATATTCTTGAGAAGTTCTCAACTAGCTCTAAAACCTTAGACATGGTCTTGAATGCCCAAAGGGCAGTCTACAATAGGGCCGGTATTGGTTACTGTCCCAAAGAACCCTCATTTGTATCCTTGATGTCTAGGACTGATATGAGACAATCTAGGACACCCAAGGGTCAAAAGAAAGTTGTCAAGGCATGGGTACCTAAGACTTGTTTAGTTGACGCTTTAGGTCCCAAGGTTTGGGTACCTAAAACTTCTATTTTTCGAATTGTGTAGGTTATGATTGAGGGGGAGCATCTATCAACTTGGTTCGTTGATAGTGGATGCTCCAAACACATGACCGGGGATAGATCATTGTTTACCACACTTCACAAGAAAAGTAGAGGTAATGTTTCATTTGGTAACAATGGTAGTCTTAAGGTCATAGGAATAGGAGACATTCAAATATCCGAATGTCTTAGAATTTCAAATGTCCTTCTAGTCAAGGGGATGAAATTTAATCTCCTAAGTGTCAGTCAATTGTGTGACACGGGTTACACAATTGATTTTCAGCCAAGTCAATGTCTAGTTAGACGACATGACACTTTGGACACGGTACTAGTAGGAACAAGAGTAGACAATATCTATCAAGTTTCTTTTAAAAGTGCTACTAATGTTTCTGCTAAGTGTTTCATGTCAAAAGAAGAAGAGTCCACCCTTTGGCACCGGAGGCTAGCACATGTGAACATGAAGAACATCCGGAAGTTGGCCAACAAGGGGTTAGTTCGTGGCTTACCAAGCATCAAGTACGAAAAAGACAAACTTTGTGATGCATGTCAAATGGGTAAGCAAACAAAATCTGCACATAAAGGTAAAAGCGCTGTAAGTACTTCTACTGCATTAGATTTACTTCACATGGATCTATTTGATTGTAGTACTATCATATCATTGAATGGAAGTAGATATTACTTTGTGATCATTGATAATTTTACTAGATATACATGGACTTACTTTTTAAAATATAAGGACCAAACCTTAGATGTTTTCATTTCTTTTTGTAGGAGGGTAGAAAATGAGAAATCATTAACAATTAAGGCAATTAGAAGTGATCATGGAGGTGAATTTCAAAATCAGAGATTTTTAGAATTTTGTCAGGATAGAGGGTATAGACATGAGTTCTCTACTCCTAGAACACCACAACAAAATGGTGTTGTAGAGAGGAAGAACCGTGTTCTACAAGAGGCTGCACGAAACATGCTTAATGAGTACTCACTCCCGAGTTACTTATGGGCCGAAGCTGTAAATACAGCTTGCTATGTGCAAAACCGGGTCCTCATTCATAGGTTTTTAGGAAAGACTCCCCATGAGCTTTGGTTTGGGAAACCACCTACAGTTAAACACCTTCGGGTGTTTGGTTGTAAGGTGTTCATCCTAAACACCAAGGACCACCTTGGAAAGTTCATGGCAAAGGCTGATGAAGGGATACTAGTCGGGTACTCCCTCATTAGCAAAGCCTATCGAGTCTACAACAAGAAGTCTAGACTGGTTGAGGAGTCTTCTGATGTTGTATTTGAAGAAATTCCAAAAGTCAATGGTCAACCAGAAGATGAAGTCCAATTCGAACTTAGGAGACTAAGTTTGAATGAAAGTCCAAATGTTGTTGATGGTGATGAATCCGATGACGGTGAGCCTAGACAATCCATAGATCAGCCGGATCCTGAGGCTGAACTTGTGTCTAGTGAGCCCATTCACGAAGCACCACCAACACCAAGGCAAACTAGATTAGCCTCTAGTCATCCCCAAGACCAAATTGTTGGAGACATCCATCATGGGGTTAGAACTAGATCATTCTTCCGGAATGAGGCTAATGAAGTTGCCCTAATTTCCGAAATTGAACCTAGAAAAATTGATGAAGCATTAAATGATCCCGATTGGATTATTGCAATGCAAGATGAACTAGGTCAATTCGAAAGGAGTCAAGTTTGGGACTTAGTCCCTAGACCTAAGAAGACCACCATCATTGGAACCAAATGGGTCTTCAAAAACAAATTGAACCATAAGGGAGAAATCATTAGAAACAAGGCACGCTTGGTAGCCAAGGGCTATAGTCAAGTTGAAGGCCTTGATTATGATGAAACCTATGCTCCCGTGGCACGATTAGAATCCATTCGATTGATGCTAGCATTTGCAGCACATCGTGGCTTCAAATTATACCAAATGGATGTCAAATCGGCCTTTCTAAATGGTCTAATAAGAGAAGAGGTCTACGTCGAACAACCACCGGGGTTTGAGAATTCCGAATTTCCAAACCACGTGTTCAAGCTCAAAAAGGCACTTTATGGCCTTAAACAAGCACCCCGGGCTTGGTATGAGCGGTTGTCGACATTCCTAATTGAGAAGGGCTTCGTTAGAGGCCAAATAGACCCTACACTATTTCTACGAAGAGATGGTGACAATATTTTTGTAGCCCAAGTATATGTCGATGACATAATTTGTGGCTCAAACAATAAGGGCTATTTAAATGAGTTCATTGGACACATGGAGAGTGAATTTGAAATGAGTCTAGTGGGAGAGTTGACTTTCTTCCTTGGACTTGAAATCAAGCAAACTCGCGATGGTATCCATGTGCACCAATCAAAGTATACACAAGAAATGCTTCGAAAATTTAACATGAGTGATTCAAAAGAGGTAACCACTCCCATGGCTACAAACACAAGATTAGACAATGATGAGAGTGGTAAACCCGTTGATTTAACTCAATATCGAAGCATGATAGGTAGTTTGCTATACCTCACAGCTAGTCGACCGGATATCCTATTTGCTGTGGGTATGTGCGCTAGGTATCAAGTGTGTGCCAAGGAATCTCATTTGATCGCTGTTAAGCGAATTTTGAGATATCTCAAAGGCACAATTGGAGTCGGTCTGTGGTACCCCCGTACCGAATCATTTGATTTAATTGGCTATACGGATTCCGACTACGCTGGATGTAAGTTGGACCGGAAGAGCACAAGTGGGGGTTGCCAATTCTTAGGCTCGTCCTTAGTGAGTTGGTCAAGTCGGAAGCAACATTGTGTTGCTCTCTCCACGACCGAGGCAGAATACATCGCCATGGGAGAGAGCGTATCGCAATTGTTGTGGATGATACATACTTTAGAGGACTATGGATTGAGTTACAAGGGTGTGCAAGTGTTATGTGATAACATTAGCACAATTAACCTAACCAAGAATCCAGTCCATCATTCTAGGACTAAACATATTGAAGTGCGTCACCACTTCATTAGAGATCATGTGGCTAGGGGAGAAATTGTACTCTCACATGTAGAGTCCAAATCAAACCTAGCTGACATTTTCACTAAACCACTCCCCGAAAATGAATTTAGTTTCCTAAGACGGGAGTTGGGAATGTGTCGCGCTTCATAGTTTTCCTAAATGCATACAAAACCCTTCATGATTATTTCGAATTGTTGGGAAACAATTGGGTAACTTTGGGGACATCTCACACAAACTATAAGGTTTACCAAAACATTTTTGTTTGCTAGAAATGGGGTGAGATGTTAGGATCAACTAAATTTCTCAAAATGTCAATGCATCCTTGAGAAATTAAGTTGACGAGATAATAATCACTTCGGTGACCAAGTATGGGGAAAACCAATGCATAACATATGTGTATTTGGCTCCATGATCATACTTGGACATTCCAATCAAGGAAACTTGATTGGAACCTTGGATTTGGCACAAATTGTTTGAATGATTGTTGTTTGAGTTTGACTCCACTTTGGTGGAGCAAAGTGACTTGTTCAAACCCTAAGGACCTTTGATCCTTGATTGGGGATCAATTATAGACGAGGGACGGCTTCCAAGATCGATATCCTTCACCAAATCCCTTTGGAAATCATGTAACAATCTGAAACTGAAAGTTTCAGATCGTATCTGAAAGTTTCAGGAACCCTGATCGGTCACTGGACCGATCAGGAGTAGGGCTGATCGGTCCCCGGACCGATCTGGCTCCATCCTGTAACGATCGGTCCCCAGACCGATCTGGCACCCTATGGTGATCGGTCCACAGACCGATCAGGGGGCTCACAGGTTTCCCTCCGAACCCTACTGTTCGTGTCCTGATCGATCAGCCGATCGATCAGGAGAGCGCCTGATCGGTCACCCGACCGATCAGGCCCAGGTCAGTTCGATCAGGCTAAAGCCTGATCGGTCCGGGCGCTATCAGATCGAACGGTGATCCGTTCAAACGCATTAAATTGTGGTTGGTGGACCGATCCACCAACCGATTAATTCCTTCGAAACCTTTCATTGCCGAACCCTAGCGCCGAAACCTCCCACTTGCGCGACCTTCACTTCGTGCGAGAGCTTCCCCAGTGCCTTCGTCTTCCTCTCGTGAGTGGGCGCGTGCGGTTCTAAGAGGGCTCTTCCGAGCTCTGTCTTCTTCCTGCGTCCTGA
>JAGFNQ010001719.1:274995-293722 GCA_024364735.1 Boesenbergia rotunda
TATCAAAACCTTAAGGAATCTATGTATCATGATAAACCTAGAGTTGTTAAACCTAAGAACTAAGATATTAATCCAAAAAAGGGAGACACATGCCTAGAGAAATGGATAGATCTAGAAATATCCAAGGTGGACATGGTGATACTAAGGTTAAGAACTTAGAGAGGGAAAATCAAGTCTTGAGGGCAAGGCATGATAAATTGGAGAAAACCCTAGAGAGATTCAATAGTGGATCTAAGGGTTTTAGGCATGGTGTCGGATAGTCAAAACTCCGACAATGATAGATTGGGTCTAGGATACCGATCTAAGTTCTCCAATGCTAGAAAAAAGTCATATGCAAGAATTGTTGATGCAGTCTGACCCTGATTGTTGTTTTGGTGTTAACATCGATTTTAGTTTAGGTTGATTATGATGATTATGATTAAGTCCTGGTCGGGGATCAGGTATGGTATGGAAATCTTAGCTTAGAGGGCTAGGTGTTGGAAAATCCTAACATGGAGGGTTAGGTGTTGAAAATCCTAGCTTGGAGGGCTAGGTGTGTGAAAAGTCCTAATTCGGAAGAGGTGGGTGAAAAGTCCTAGCTTGGAGGGCTAGGTGAAAAGTCCTAACTTGGAGGGTTAGGTGAAAATTCCCATCTTGGAGAGTTAGGTGAAAATGACCTGGCTTGGAGGGTCAGGTCCTAGCTTGGAGGGCTAGGTTTGGAAAGTCCTAATCCGGAAGAGTTGGGCGAAAAGTCCTAGCTTGGAGGGCTAGGTGAAAAGTCCTAACTTGGAGGGTTAGGTGCAAATTCCCAACTTGGAGGGTTAGGTGAAAAATCCTTAATTTGGAGGGCTAAGGTAGATGAAACCCTAGCTTGGAGGGCTAGGTTGGAGCCCCTGGATCGGTCTGGTGACCGATCAGGGAGTTAGCACGATGCTCCTTCGTGGATTGGTCTGGTGACCGATCCAGCGATGGCTGATCGGTCTGGTGACCGATCAGGGAGTATGCGTTTCACCCATTGCTTTACTCCTGATCGGTCTGGTGACCGATCAGGGAGCAAACAGTGAGGTTGAGTTCCCTTGCTGAACTGCTTCTGATCGGTCTGGTGACCGATCAGGATTACTGTGCAGATCGTTCTGGAGAACGATCCAGCATCGCAGGTTCCTCTCTATGATCGATCAGGACGGAGCCTGATCGGTCTGGTCACGACCTGATCGGTCTGGTGACCGATCAGGAGGTTTCCTGATCGGTCCAGTGATCGATCAGGAGGTCTGGACTGCGAAGCTCAGAAATTGCCTAATAAAGGGGTGGATTGGTCGGGTGATTGATCCACAACCTGGGATCGGTCTGGTGATCGATCCAGGAGAGTCCCAAAGAAATCGCGATTTCTAATTGAGCATTGGGAACCGATCAGGACGGAACCTGATCGGTCTGGACCCAGCCTGATCGGTCTGGTGACCGATCAGGAGGCTCTCTGATCGGTCCGGTGACCGATCACTTTAATTCAAAATGCACTGTCAGACGCTCTGATCGCGTCTGAACGTATCCGATTCTCTGTGCTTAACTTCTGATTCTTGATTTACTGAGTGATATGCTGTTCTAATACTCTGATCAAGCTGCAGGTGACAGGGAAGGATTCAAACACTCAAGGAGAAGTCAATGGAGGCTTTCCTTGGAGCAGGTTTGTCCGTTTTCCATCTCAGGTTGCAACGGCTGGAGCTGCTGACTGGAGCTTGGCTGAGGGGAGCTCAGGAAGTCCAGGGAGGGCTCAGTGGTAGCTGGCGTTGGCAGGGAAGCAGCTGGAGGCTGCAGGAGATGCTGTCACCTGGTCCTGAGTGGAGAAACAAAAGGGCGGAAGAAGGCTTCGTTGAAGAATAGTTCTAGAGTTCGCGAACTGAGTTCTTGCTGCGCCTTTGTGTTCTCCACATCTTGCTTGCGTGTTCTGAAGTTCCATCATCTTGTGCAAGCAACTACAATCTGTGAAGCAACCATTCATTACTTGAGCGCTTGAAGGAGGGAACAAGAAGCTCCGAGTCCAACAGCGAGAAGACACGAGGAGAGGGCTCTTGCGTGAGATCGCCGCTGGGTGGAGCTCTGGAGCTTGCTGTGTTCTTGTCTTTCCTAAGTGCTAAGTAAGATCTTTCTCGTTGTTTCATTGTGCTTAAACATATATCTGTGATTGAAACGTTGTGGAGAGTTTCTCCACCGAGAAGGAGGTTGCTTTCTATCCGGTGATAACCGGTGCTTGATCTGCCGACGATCAATGGATCGCCCACCTTAAGGGCACGCCAAGGAGTAGGGGCAAGTTATCCCCAAACCTTGTAAACCCTCCTTGTTAGCGATCTTGCTAGTTGTGTTTGTTTGCCTTCGTTTTCTATTTTTGTTTTCTGCACTACTTTGTTTCCATTGTTTCTTCCACTGTGCTACTGATAAGGTTGAGTGCAGAAATTTGATAAGTGCCAAAGGTCAAAGTGTTTGGCTATATTCACCCCCCGTCTCTAGCCATCCGGGTTCCAACAAGTGGTATCAGAGCTTGGGGCTCTGTTTTTTGTGGATTAACAACCGAGAGCTACATCCATGGCATTGAGGGAAGGCTTCTCCACCACCCGACCTCCATTCTTCGATAACGCTGATTTCCAATATTGAAGATCGAAGATGGAATATTACTTAAAGATGGACATCAACACTTGGTTTGCGGTGAAGGAGGGATTCACCCCTCCTAAGGATGATGAAGGCAAAGAACTCGAATCATGGCGGTGGACAGCCGAACAAACTTGGAAGAGTGAAGCCGACGCGAAGGCGGTCGTCACTCTACAATGTGGCATGAACAAAGACCAACTCATCAAGGTTGGTCTTTTCACAAGTGCAAAGGACTTGTGGAACAAGCTCATCAAACTTCATGAGGGCACCCGAGATTCAAGAATCGCCAAGAGGGACTTGTTCCTCAATCAACTCCAAAATCTCTCCATGAAGGAGAATGAAACGGTAAGTAAGCTCCATAGCCGGTTCAAGGAAGTCCTCAATGGGCTTCATTCGATTGATGAAAAGGTCGAGAATCGTGACCTTGTGAGGTATGTACTAAAAGCGTTTCCAAGGAATGCTTTGTGGTCATCCATGGTGGATGCCTACAAAGTATCCAAGGATTTATCCATTATTAAGTTAGATGATTTGTTTTGTGAAATGGAATTGCATGAAATGACTAACAAAGGCCCCAAGGAGAAGGGGATTGCCTTAGTTGCAGGGGACCGATCCAACAAGAAGAAGAAGGAGAAGAAGAAGGAGAAGGAGGTCTCTTTATCTTCATCCTCTTCCGAATCCGAGTCCGATTCCGAGGAAGATGGCAGCGGCTCCTCATCCTCCGAGATGGCAAACTTTGTGAGAAGGATGATGAGAAGGGGTCGACGCTTCAAGAGTAGAGGTAACTCTAGTGAAGCTAAACTTGATAAGACTAATGTTTTTTTGCTTTGAGTGTGGTAGGAAAGGGCATTTCAAGAATGAATGCCCAAAACTAAAGAAGAAGGAGGAGAAATCCAAAAAGAAAGAAGAAAAATTCAAGAAGAAGAAGAAGGCCTTGAAGGCCACTTGGGATGAGTCATCTTCGAGCTCATCCAATGAAGAGAAGGAGGAGAAGAGCACAAGGCATGTGGCACTCATGGCATTGGGAGATCAAGAGAGCAGTGATGAATCATCCAACTCATCAAACACGGCTTCATCATCTTCGGATGATGAAGAGGTAACTTCTCCCGAACTTGAAAAGTGTTATAGAGCAATTGCATGTTTAACTAGTATGCTTAAGAAGTCAAAAAATAAGGTTAAAGCATTGCAATTAGAAATTGATCAATTGAAATTATCTAGGGATGATAACATTGATGATTTGCATGTTGAATTGTTAGAGGATGAGATTAAGTCTTTGAAACTTGAGGTTGAAATTTTGAAATCCTCTAAGGTTGAGGATGTAAATGGTTTGCATGATGAGTTGCTAGTAGAAGAAAATCAATCATTAAAGAGTGAAGTTGAGAGACTCAAGAATATTCTTGAGAAGTTCTCAACTAGCTCTAAAACCCTAGACATGATCTTGAATGCCCAAAGGGCAGTCTACAATAGGGCCGGTATTGGTTACCGTCCCAAAGAACCCTCATTTGTATCCTTGATGTCTAGGACTGATATGAGACAATCTAGGACACCCAAGAGTCAAAAGAAAGTTGTCAAGGCATGGGTGCCTAAGACTTGTTTACTTGACACTTTAGGTCCCAAGGTTTGGGTACCTAAAACTTCTATTTTTCGAATTGCGTAGGTTATGATTGAGGGGGAGCATCTATCAACTTGGTTCGTTAATAGTGGATGCTCCAAACACATGACCGGGGATAGATCATTGTTTACCACACTTCACAAGAAAAGTAGAGGTAATGTTTCATTTGGTAACAATGGTAGTCTTAAGGTCATAGGAATAGGAGACATTCAAATATCCGAATGTCTTAGAATTTCAAATGTCATATCCGAATGTCTTAGAATTTCAAATGTCCTTCTAGTCAAGGGGATGAAATTTAATCTCCTAAGTGTCAGTCAATTGTGTGACACGGGTTACACAATTGATTTTCAGGCAAGTCAATGTCTAGTTAGACGACATGACACTTTGGACACGGTACTAGTAGGAACAACAGTAGACAATATCTATCAAGTTTCTTTTAAAAGTGCTACTAATGTTTCTGCTAAGTGTTTCATGTCAAAAGAAGAAGAGTCTACCCTTTGGCACCGGAGGCTAGCACATGTGAACATGAAGAACATCCGGAAGTTGGCCAAGGGGTTAGTTCGTGGCTTACCAAGCATCAAGTACGGAAAAGGCAAACTTTGTGATGCATGTCAAATGGGTAAGCAAACAAAATCTGCAAATAAAGGTAAAAGCACTGTAAGTACTTCTACTGCATTAGATTTACTTCACATGGATCTATTTGATTGTAGTACTATCATATCATTGAAAGGAAGTAGATATTGCTTTGTGATCATTGATGATTTCACTAGATATACATGGACTTACTTTTTAAAATATAAGGACCAAATCTTAGATGTTTTCATTTCTTTTTGTAGGAGGGTAGAAAATGAGAAATCATTAACAATTAAGACAATTAGAAGTGATCATGGAGGTGAATTTCAAAATTAGAGATTTTTAGAATTTTGTCAGGATAGAGGGTATAGACATGAGTTCTCTACTCCTAGAACACCACAACAAAATGGTGTTGTAGAGAGGAAGAACCGTGTTCTATAAGAGGCTGCACGAAGCATGCTTAATGAGTACTCACTCTCGAGTTACTTATGGGCCGAAGCTGTAAATACAGCTTGCTATGTGCAAAACCGGGTCCTCATTCATAGGTTTTTAGGAAAGACTCCCCATGAGCTTTGGTTTGGGAAACCACCTACAGTTAAACACCTTCGGGTGTTTGGTTGTAAGGTGTTCATCCTAAACACCAATGATCACCTTGGAAAGTTCATGGCAAAGGCTAATGAAGGGATACTAGTCGGGTACTCCCTCGTTAGCAAAGCCTATCGAGTCTACAACAAGAAGTCTAGACTGGTTGAGGAGTCTTCTGATGTTGTATTTGAAGAAATTCCAAAAGTCAATGGTCAACCAGAAAATGAAGTCCAATTCGAACTTAGGAGACTAAGTTCGAATGAAAGTCCAAATGTTGTTGATGGTGATGAATCCGATGACGGTGAGCCTAGACAATCCATAGATCAGCCGGATCCTGAGGCTGAACTTATGTCTAGTGAGCCCATTCACGAAGCACCACCAATACCAAGGCAAACTAGATTAGCCTCTAGTCATCCCCAAGACCAAATTGTTGGAGACATCCATCATGGGGTTAGAACTAGATCATTCTTCCGGAATGAGGCTAATGAAGTTGCCCTAATTTCCGAAATTGAACCTAGAAAAATTGATGAAGCATTAAATGATCCCGATTGGATTATTGCAATGCAAGATGAACTAGGTCAATTCGAAAGGAGTCAAGTTTGGGACTTAGTTCCTAGACCTAAGAAGACCACCATCATTGGAACCAAATGGGTCTTCAAAAACAAATTGAATCATAAGGGAGAAATCATTAGAAACAAGGCATGCTTGGTAGCCAAGGGCTATAGTCAAGTTGAAGGCCTTGATTATGATGAAACCTATGCTCCCGTGGCACGATTAAAATCCATTCGATTGATGCTAGCATTTTCAGCACATCGTGGCTTCAAATTATACCAAATGGATGTTAAATCAGCCTTTCTAAATGGTCTAATAAGAGAAGAGGTCTACGTCGAACAACCACCGGGGTTTGAGAATTCCGAATTTTCAAACCACGTGTTCAAGCTCAAAAAGGCACTTTATGGCCTTAAACAAGCACCCCGGGCTTGGTATGAGCGGTTGTCGACATTCCTAATTGAGAAAGGCTTCGTTAGAGGCCAAATAGACCCTACACTATTTCTGCGAAGAGATGGTGATAATATTTTTGTAGCCCAAGTATATGTCGATGACATAATTTGTGGCTCAAACAATAAGGGCTATTTAAATGAGTTCATTGGACACATGGAGAGTGAATTTGAAATGAGTCTAGTGGGAGAGTTTACTTTCTTCCTTGGACTTGAAATCAAGCAAACTCGCGATGGTATCCATGTGCACTAATCAAAGTATACACAAGAAATTGTAGGACCGGTGCCGTCGATAGAGGGGGGGGGGGTGAATATCGATTGCGAAAAACCTTTCGGAAATCTTTCGGATCTTCGTTCTAGATTCAGAGTTAGTAGCAGCGGAAAACAAACAAAACGAAGAAAACAATAATACAAGGACACGCGGGATTTATTTACTTGGTTCCCGACCCCCCTGGGTCAGTACGTCGAAGGCCTATGTACTCGGCGTGAGTCCACTAATGGTCTCCTTTTCGGAATTTCCGGAGGCAGAGAAAACCCGTCTTACAGTTTACAATCACAAGCAATAATATAAAAGTTAAGTGCAGAATAAATGAAAGCGAACCGAACAAAAAACTTGAAACTCGGCCGATCTGGACCTCCGAAGTGCCGCGCACTTCCTCCTGGAGCCTCCCGGTCGTAGAGCCTTGTTTCTAGCGCGTTGTCGTCGATCAGAATGATCAGAATCGCTCTTCGAAGTTATATCTGAAGCTGAGGGGTCGAGGCCCCTTATATAGGCCTCCTGGGGGCGCCCCGGTCGCTGGGGGCGCCCCGGAAGACTCGGTCAACTCTTATCCTTGCGCCTACCTCGTCGCTGGTGATAAGATGGTTGACCAGGGCACCCCGGATTCTCCGGGCACCCCCGTGGAGGCTTATCCTGTGTTCTGGCTTCCAAACAGCAAAACAGCTACTAATTAGGGTGCCCCGGACGCTCCGGGCGCCCCGGTTGACACCTGTTCTGCATATACCACGAAACCTGCCTTTTTAATACTACCTGGGGGCGCCCCCCTTGCTGGGGGCGCCCTGGTTGCATGGGGGCGCCCCCCTTGCTGGGGGCGCCCCCCTTAAGGCCTGCCAAAGTAGATTTTTACCCTGCTTTGCCTCCGGTTCTTGATACCTGCAAGATACACAAACACAAAGCATAGATACATATAATGTTAGCCTTAAGGACTTGGTTCGCACTTCGGATTTACACGAAACCCTAGGTCGAACCGGCACGAGTTCCTATCCCCGAGAACTCGCCCTTCACCTACTTCTTTCAGGAGATGGTTGCCACCCAGCCCTTCGGGTGGACTTTTACTTAGCTTCCGATTACTCCGGATCTCGAGACGCCCAAACCCTGACCCGTCTCTACTCCTGTCCTTAGTCATCGCTCAGCTAAGTTTCTTAGTCCCTCGGACCAAGTCTTCATTTCCTAGCAGTCCTTCGCCAGGTGCCTAGCAGCCCTTCGCTAGGTCTTTGTTACCAAGCGGTCCTTCGCCTGGTGCCTAGCAATCCTTCGCTAGGTCTTCTATGCCTAGTAGTCCTTCACTAGGTGCCTAGCAGCCCTTCGCTAGGTCTTAGGGTTACGACTCCTAGCAGCCCTTCGCTAGGTGCCTAGCAGCCCTTCGCTAGGTCTTAAGGTTACGATACCTAGCAGCCCTTCGCTAGGTGCCTAGCAGCCCTCGCTAGGTCTTAAGGTTACGATACCTAGCAGCCCTTCGCTAGGTCTTAAGGTTACGATACCTAGCAGCCCTTCGCTAGGTGCCTAGCAGCCCTTCGCTAGGTCTTGAGGTTTCGATACCTAGTTTAACTAGGACTTTTCTTCAGCTTTGGTTACTTTACTTTTGCTCCCCTTTGTCTATTCATTGTATCACTGACTTAAGTATATTGTCAAACATTAAAACACTTAAAGAGGAATATCATTGATGCAACTTGCACCAACAATCTCCCCCTTTTTGATGTTTGACAATAACTTAAGTTAGACTGGTTTAAGGGGCTAACTCACTATCCTTAGGGAAAAATTGATATAAGTTTTGAAACTATATTTTTGATCTATGGGAGAAAATTTTTCTAACTTAAGCACACCTCTCCCCCTTTGTCATACATAAAAAAAAAATAGAAATACTTGCGCCAACAATGAGAGTATTTTAAAAATACTTAGTATAAAATTTTGAAGACATAGCATAAAACTAATACTTAAGTATTATGAGCTCAGAAAACTTTAGATAATATTTTGAAAAAGAATTTTTTGAAGGTACAAATATTTTGAAAGATGATAAGTAATTTTTGAAAAATATAAGTACCTTTGAAAAAATGTATTGAGTTTTTGAAAACTAGGTACTTTATTTTGAAAGAATGCTATTTTGGAAAATATGAATATTATGCATATTTTGCAAATACTAACTATTTTTGGCAAAGATGAGACTTTGAAAAATATAAGTAATTTTTGAAACATTATATCTTACTTGACTAGGATTCTTTTCCAGTCTGACACAATCTTAGGAAACCTTGTTAACTACAAGGACAATTTCCTAAGTGTCCTGGAAAATTTTCAAACTCAAGTAAATATTAACAGAATTTTAAAAAAACATGATAATACTTTTGAAAATATATGCTAGTGTAATTTGAAAAATGTGTGAACTTTTGAAGACTCAATATTTTACTTGACTTGGTTTATTTTCCATTCTGACACTATCCTGGGAAACCTTGTTGACTACAAGGACATTTTCCTAAGTGTCCTGGACATTCTCCAACTCAAGTAAACATTATTTCAAATTGATCAAAATCAGATGAATGAATATATATATATATATATTTTAAATTGATAGCATTAAAAATAATACTTAAGTTTTCAACAGGATTTGTAAATACCGCGCATGAAAACATATGAAAAATTTAATAATTCTTTTAATTTGACCTCCCCCTAAACTTGACCCAGTCCCGGGAAGCTTGTTGACCACAAGTACTCTTCCTCTGAGTCTTTAAGGTTTGATTCAGATCTAATGAATAATAATTTTCAAAATGATTTAAAACTTGTTAGACTCCCCCTAAATTTGACACGTCCTAGGAGTCCTTGAAGATCATAAAATGGACCTTTCCTCTGTGTCTTTAGGGTTTATCAAAGTCAAAGAACCGATAATTTTTAAGTAGATAAATTTTGAAGTCACAATTTGGAAAGAAGATAATTTTGAAAACATATGTAATGCAAATTAAGGTGCAGTTTTCGAAAAATATTTTTAATAAAATGAACAAAACACTCCCCCTGCATCCAACACCATTTGACTCTATCTAAGTGCCTTAAGGAACTTTAGTGTTGTCCTAAGAGGCTTGTGTCTAATGGAGTGAGTCAAACAAATTTTTGAAAAGATATATTTTTGGAAAATGTATAATATATATAATCAAACAGACAAGCATGAATTCCATAAAAACATTATTATGTTGAAGCACTATTTTGAAGATAAATTTTTAGGAAAATATTCTTACCATTTTGAAAAATAATTTTGAAAAATATTTTTCAATTCATTAGTCCTTAACATCTCACCCATTTTAGATGTATCAATACAACAAGCATAGTTACCTTATAGGTGTATTGTGAGATGCTTAATTTAATTTTCTCAATTTATTAACTCTAAGAATTAATTGAAGCTTGTGTTAGATTTGAATTTGACAAGAAGTAACTTGAATTTCAAAAATTGGCTTCCAGGTCTTGGCGAGGCACTAGGCCTTCTTTGGCCGTAGCCTTATGGGATCATCCACCCTTTCCTTGACAAAGCCTTTTAATGAAATTTCATTTTCAAAATTACTTTTTGAAAAATTCTGGTCTAACTAGTTTGGGTTTTGGATCGGTAGCTTCAGCTAGTTCCGCCAACTTGGCTTCCCTAACGTACTATCATCTCACCTCCACCCAATACTAGGTTGATCAAGTTTCAATTATTCTTTTTCCTATAACCGTTCTAATATATGCATAAAATTTAAATATGAATGACATGTCATATATTTTAAAAGAATAGCAAATGCATGTCATGACAGTTATGCATGAGTCAAACAAGTCAAATAATTTTATTTAAGTTTCTAAAATGTATCAAATTCTCGATTTGATACATGTCGAGTGAACCCGCGAATATGTCAACCCACTTTGACATATTTAATGTTATTAATTTTAATTGTTACACTTTGGGTAAAATTTTACATTAGTTTAAGTTTAAGTTATTTAAGATTTTAGTTGGATTCAGGTTAATTACGAATTAATTGAGGTTGAATTAATTAGAAATTAATTAAGTTGGATTAATATTAAGTTAATTTTAATTGAAGTTATAATTTTAATTTAATTTTGAATTGAATTAAATTAAATTAATTTAGGTTTAATTTGAATTTAATTGAATTATTTGAATTAATTTGAATTCAATTGAATTTAATTGAATTATTTGAATTAATTCAAATTTATTTGAACTTAATTGAATTATTTAAGATTTAATTAATTAATTTGAAATTTTTTTTTAAGAATTAATTAATTTGAATTTGAATTATTACGAATTAATTAATTTGAATTCGAATTATTAAGAATTAATTGATTTGAATTTGAATTATTAAGAATTAATTGATTTGAATTTGAATTATTAAGAATTAATTAATTTGAATTTGATTAAGATTTTATTTGAATTAATTTGGATTTAATTTGAATTAATTTGAATTTAATTTGAAATTATTTGGATTTAATTTGAATTAATTTGGATTTAATTTGAATTAATTTAATTTGAATTTAATTTGAATTAATTTGAATTTAATTTGGATTAATTTGGATTTAATTTGAATTAATTTAATTTGAATTTAATTTGAAATTATTTGGATTTAATTTGAATTAATTTAATTTGAATTTAATTTGAATTAATTTGAGATTTAATTCGAATTAATTTGGATTTAATTTGAATTATAATGATTAATTAATAATTGTGGGTTTAAGTTCATCATTTTCATTATTTCAAAAATTTCTTCTTCATTTTTGTCTTTCTTTTCAAGTTTTTCTAATAATTTTGATTTATTTGAATTTTTGTAATTTTTATTGATTATGGCCTTTATCTTAGAAAATTCTATTTCCTCCTCAAGATTAAGTTTTTCAATATCCTCACAGTAGGTGGAGTAAATTGGGCCACTAGTTAAAGTTTTATAATAATATTCAATATTATCTATGATTAAGTTATTATATAGGAGAATTTTATATTCAAAATTATCCTTAGAATTATCCTCAAATATATTTTCAATATTTTTAATATTTATCTCTAGATTATCTTTAAGAATTTCAGAATTAATTTCTGAATTAATCTTGAGATTTTCAGGATTAATTTCGGATTTATCCTTAGGATATTCGAATTTGAATTCGGATTTATCCTTAGGATTTTCAATTTCGAGTTCGGGATTGATTTCAGATTTGGATCCAGAATTAATTGCATCATTATCTGTAGACTTATCAGAGTTTATTTTAGATTTAATATTAGAATTAATTTTAGTAATTATTGAATTGGTATTAATGATTAAATAATTTATTTCTAACAATTTAGCCATATTCACATTTTGTAACTGATTATTTAAAATATCTAATTGACTATGCAATAATTCTAATTTCTCAGGAAAATGATCTAAATTATTAAACGACATTGCAGGAATTTGTAAAGTTTCAGGAACATACATTTTTCGTACCTTTGCCGGACATTTGTTTTTGTAGTGTCTGAATTTTTCACACTTGAAGCATTGCACGTGATCCTTGTTTTTCCGGACTCCCGGCGCTGGTATCTCCTTTGCCGCTGGTGACGAACGATTCTTACGAGTAGGGCACTGATTTTTGTAGTGCCCTCTCTCCCTGCACGTGAAACAAATAATATGGAATTTAAAATTTGACATTAAAATAAAATGTACCTGATTCACCCCTGGGCTCCCCCTCAACTCCTGGCGTCGTTGCTCCGTCGGCGGTTAGTCCGGTGAAGAGCGGCTCGGCTCTGATACCACTTGTAGGACCGGTGCCGTCGATAGAGGGGGGGGGGGTGAATATCGATTGCGAAAAACCTTTCGGAAATCTTTCAGATATTCGTTCTAGATTCAGAGTTAGTAGCAGCGGAAAACAAAGAAAACGAAGAAAACAATAATACAAGGACATGCGGGATTTATTTACTTGGTTCCCGACCCCCCTGGGTCAGTACTTCCAAGGCTTATGTACTCGGCGTGAGTCCACTAATGGTCTCCTTTCCGGAATTTCCGGAGGCGGAGAAAACCCGTCTTACAGTTTACAATCACAAGCAATAATATAAAAGTTAAGTGCATAATAAATGAAAGCGAACCGAACAAAAAACTTGAAACTCGACCGATCTGGACCTCCGAAGTGCCGCGCACTTTCTCCTGGAGCCTCCCGGTCGTAGAGCCTTGTTTCTAGCGCGTTGTCGTCGGTCGGAATGATCAGAATCGCTCTTCAAAGTTGTATCTGAAGCTGAGGGGTCGAGGCCCCTTATATAGGCCTCCTGGGGGCGCCCCGGTCGTTGGGGGCGCCCCGGAAGACTCGGTCAACTCTTATCCTTGCGCCTACCTCGTCGCTGGTGATAAGATGGTTGACCAGGGCGCCCCGGATTCTCCGGGCGCCCCCGTGGAGGCTTATCCTGTGTTCTGGCTTCCAAACAGCAAAACAACTACTAATTAGGGCGCCCCGGACGCTCCGGGCGCCCCGGTTGACACCTGTTCTGCATATACCACGAAACCTGCCTTTTTAATACTACCTGGGGGCGCCCCCCTTGCTGGGGGCACCCTGGTTGCATGGGGGCGCCCCCCTTGCTGGGGGCGCCCCCCTTAAGGCCTGCCAAAGTAGATTTTTACCCTGCTTTGCCTCCGGTTCTTGATACCTGCAAGATACACAAACACAAAGCATAGATACATATAATGTTAGCCTTAAGGACTTGGTTCGCACTTCGGATTTACATGAAACCCTAGGTCGAACCGACACGAATTCCTATCCCCGAGAACTCGCCCTTCACTACTCCTTTCAGGAGATGGTTGCCACCCAGCCCTTCGGGTGGACTTTTACTTAGCTTTCGATTACTCCGGATCTCGAGACGCCCAAACCCTGACCCGTCTCTACTCCTGTCCTTAGTCATCGCTCAGCTAAGTTGCTTAGTCCCTCAGACCAAGTCTTCATTTCTTAGCAGTCCTTCGCCAGGTGCCTAGCAGCCCTTCGCTAGGTCTTTGTTACCAAGCGGTCCTTCGCCTGGTGCCTAGCAATCCTTCGCTAGGTCTTCTATGCCTAGTAGTCCTTCACTAGGTGCCTAGCAGCCCTTCGCTAGGTCTTAGGGTTACGACTCCTAGCAGCCCTTCGCTAGGTCTTAAGGTTACGATACCTAGCAGCCCTTCGCTAGGTGCCTAGCAGCCCTTCGCTAGGTCTTAAGGTTACGATACCTAGCAGCCCTTCGCTAGGTGCCTAGCAGCCCTTCGCTAGGTCTTGAGGTTTCGATACCTAGTTTAACTAGGACTTTTCTTCAGCTTTGGTTACTTTACTTTTGCTCCCCTTTGTCTATTCATTGTATCACTGACTTAAGTATATTGTCAAACATTAAAACACTTAAAGAGGAATATCATTGATGCAACTTGCACCAACAGAAATGCTTCGAAAATTTAACATGAGTGATTCAAAAGGTAACCACTCCCATGGCTACAAACACAAGATTAGACAATGATGAGAGTGGTAAACCCGTTGATTTAACTCAATATCGAAGCATGATAGGTAGTTTGCTATACCTCACAGTTAGTCGACCGGATATCCTATTTGCTATGGGTATGTGCGCTAGGTATCAAGTGTGTGTCAAGGAATCTCATTTGATCGCTGTTAAGCGAATTTTGAGATATCTCAAAGGCACAATTGAAGTCGGTCTATGGTACCCCAGTACCGAATCATTTGATTTAATTGGCTATACGGATTCCGACTACGCTAGATGTAAGTTGGACCGGAAGAGCACAAGTGGGGGTTGCCAATTCTTAGGCTCATCCTTAGTGAGTTGGTCAAGTCGGAAGTAACATTGTGTTGCTCTCTCCATGACCGAGGCAGAATACATCACCATGGGAGAGAGCGTATCGCAATTATTGTGGATGATACATACTTTAGAGGACTATGGATTGAGTTACAAGGGTGTGCAAGTGTTATGTGATAACATTAACACAATTAACCTAACTAAGAATCCAGTCCATCATTCTAGGACTAAACATATTGAAGTGCGTCACCACTTCATTAGAGATCATGTGGCTAGGGGAGAAATTGTACTCTCACATGTAGAGTCCAAATCAAACCTAGCTGACATTTTCACTAAACCACTCCCCGAAAATGAATTTAGTTTCCTAAGACGGGAGTTGGGAATGTGTCACGCTTCATAGTTTTCCTAAATGCATACAAAACCCTTCATGATTATTTCGAATTGTTGGGAAACAATTGGGTAACTTTGGGGACATCTCACACAAACTATAAGGTTTACCAAAACATTTTTGTTTGCTAGAAATGGGGTAAGATGTTAGGATCAACTAAATTTCTCAAAATGTCAATGCATCCCTTGAGAAATTAAGTTGACGAGATAATAATCACTTCGGTGACCAAGTATGGGGAAAACCAATGCATAACATATGTGTATTTGGCTCCATGATCATACTTGGACATTTCAATCAAGGAAACTTGATTGGAACCTTGGATTTGGCACAAATTGTTTGAATGATTGTTGTTTGAGTTTGACTCCACTTTGGTGGAGCAAAGTGACTTGTTCAAACCCTAAGGACCTTTGATCCTTGATTGGGGATCAATTATAGACAAGGGACGGCTTCCAAGATCGATATCCTTCACCAAATCCCTTTGGAAATCATGTAACAATCTGAAACTGAAAGTTTTAGATCGTATCTGAAAGTTTCAGGAACCCTGATCGGTCACTGGACCGATCAGGAGTAGGGCTGATCGGTCCCCAGATTGATTTGGCTCCATCCTATAACGATCGGTCCACAGACCGATCGGAGGGGCAGCAGTGACTTTACGAAATCTTGACCAAACTTACTGAGCTAGCTTGGATTGGTCCCCAGACCGATCTGGCACCCTATGATGATCGGTCTACAGACCGATCAGGGGCTCACAGGTTTCCCTCTGAACCCTACTGTTCGTGTCCTGATCGATCGACCGATCGATCAGGAGAGCGCCTGATCGGTCACCCGACCGATCAGGCCCAGGTCAGTTCGATCAGGCTAAAGCCTGATCGGTCTGGGCGCTATCAGATTGAACGGTGATCCGTTCAAATGCATTAAATTGTGGTTGGTGGACCGATCCACCAACCGATTAATTCCTTTGAAACCTTTCATTGCCGAACCCTAGCGCTGAAACCTCCCACCTGCGCGACCTTCACTTCGTGTGAGAGCTTCCCCAGTGCCTTCGTCTTCCTCTCGTGAGTGTGCACGTGTGGTTCCAAGAGGGTTCTTCCGAGCTCTGTCTTCTTCCTGCGTCCTGCGACGTTCTCTCTTACTGAGGGGCTTTACGATCTCTCTTGCGCCGAAGGTTTCTCCTGTGCAAGCCTTTCTTCCTTTCAGATTTCAAGAACCTCACCAATGGCACCTAAGTAAGTTTTTGTCTCGGTTTTCCCTTCAAATCAGTTCATAGATTATGCTTTAACGCTAACCATGTTTTGTGTTGTGTCGTGATCTTCTTGTGTTGGCCGTGACCTTTCTTTCCATGCTTCACCATATGATTATGTTCAAATCTATCTTTCACCTCATTATTGTCCTTCTTTATGATCTAATTTCTACCTTATGATTACTCTTTGTATGATCAACTCTTGAATTTTTGATTCAACCTATGTTCGTGTCAACATTGCCCAATTGATTCAAACTATGTGTATAATTAATTCAATTCTTTAGAAAATCTTCCAAGGGCAAGGAAGCTGCTGAGGGCAGTTCGAGGGGGAAAACCCCTTCTTCATCTGCACCTTCCAGAAGGCCACAACCTTCTTCAAGCTCCCAGTTTCCAAATGCGGCCTGTGAACAGGCATTCCAATTGAGGACCTTCAAATTACTATCCTGCCGATCCATTGATATCCCTTTTCTGACTGAACATTGTCCGTCGGTCATGGAGATAGTCATGTTTTACAACCTGGGCTTCCTTCTCTCCTTGGAACGGACTATCAATTACGACCTAGTATCCGAGTTCTATAACAACCTTCAGCAGGGACCTCATGGAGGCTTCGAGTTCACCACTCGAGTCGCCAAGAGGAACCTTGATTTTTCTTATGAGATTTTGGCAGAGTATTTGGGTGGTCGACGATCACCGAATCTGTATTCGATCTACCCTGAGCTTCCTGATCCTTTACTGGCCCCCTTTGCGGACACTACTCCTGATGATATCTATCAGCACTTCTTTGGTCATCCCCGCCCGGCCGGTCTTGATGATTGGGTCCTGATTTTCCTACCTTTGTAGCTCTACGTCTGTCTCCTGTTGATTACATCTTATTCAATATTATCACAAATTGTATTCTTCCAATCACCTCAAAGCCTTTGACCGAGATTCGACCCTATCACTGCCTTATGCTCTACGGCATGCACCGCCGGATGGACTTCGATATCATGGAAAGCATCTTCCAGTCTATCCTATCCTATCGAGAGCCGAGCCGTCGCACGGTCTACATGCCATTTGGTCATGTCATCACTGATTGGCTTATGTCAGTTGGTGTTGATGTCACCAAAGGCAGGACCGTGCCCATGGTCAAACAGGATTGTCGGCTCGATCGGCAGGCTTTTGCGAAATCTGGCATTATTATTCGTGAGCGCGATGGGGCCTTGGTTTGGAAGGATGGGAGAGGACTCGGTGACCTACCTGGCGGAGCACCACATTTTCAGGCACCACCCGAGGCTGCTGCACCTCATGAGGCTCCTGCTGCTGACGCTGAGTATGATTATGAGCCTGACCCAGATCTACGATGGCAGATCTCCGAGCTGGATCGGATCCTCCAGGAGGATATTCATTTGAGGGAGCTCCATCGAGAGGAGGCCCGCTTGGATTTTTGTTCCTTTGATTGCCGATTGACCGGCATAGAGTCTACTGTCTCTGGGGTCCAGGCATTGCAGCAGACTTGGTATGCAGAGTGGCGCCGCCATACATTTCCAGGGGATGCTCCTTCAGGCAGTGCTGCACCAGGGTTTGCTGATGCCACGATGGATGATCTCATGCGCGATGACGACCCCCCCCACTGACGGTTGAGTTTGGATGTCCGTTGCCTCTCCTGGTGATCAATGTATT
This sequence comes from Boesenbergia rotunda, assembly GCA_024364735.1. NCBI lineage: Eukaryota > Viridiplantae > Streptophyta > Magnoliopsida > Zingiberales > Zingiberaceae > Boesenbergia > Boesenbergia rotunda. The sequence goes on from JAGFNQ010001719.1 coordinate 292,682, forward strand.
TGACTGTTTAGTTGTGTGACTTTTGGGCTGTATGCCCTATGACTTATCTGTTGTGGCCTTGTGCCACACGTATTTTGACTTTGATGCATATGTCTTGCATCTTGTTATTTCTCTGGATGGTTTATGCTTTGATTTTTCTGAGTTTGCCTTGCATGTCTATTTTACTTGCGTATGCTTATTGTTGATGCTATGCTGTACTATCTGCATATTTAATACATAGCTATGTTCATGCTTATGATGCCATTCTCATATGATACATATGCTTGTTTTGCCATGCCTATATCTGTTTGCCATATGTATTCATATGCTTATCAAAAATCAATCAAATCTTTGTTATTTTGGGATACCCCTAGGGTTGAGGGGGAGTATGGTTTAAACTTAACAGCCCTTCTAGACCCCTTTTTGGTGTTCGACAAAGGGGGAGAATGTTGGTTGGTTAAGTTTAGGATGATTATATTGTAGGGGGGATCTTGATTCCCCTATGATACTGGAAGTTGAGAAATTGATTGAGAATCCCTAAACTTAAAATCGGATTGTCAAACAACAAAAAGAGGGAGATTGTTGATGCAGTCTGACCCTGATTGTTGTTTTGGTGTTGACATCGATTTTAGTTTAGGTTGATTATGATGATTATGATTAAGTCCTGGTCGGGGATCAGGTATGGTATGGAAATCTTAGCTTAGAGGGCTAGGTGTTGGAAAATCCTAACATGGAGGGTTAGGTGTTGAAAATCCTAACATGGAGGGTTAGGTGTTGAAAATCCTAGCTTGGAGGGCTAGGTGTGTGAAAAGTCCTAATTCGGAAGAGGTGGGTGAAAAGTCCTAGCTTGGAGGGCTAGGTGAAAAGTCCTAACTTGGAGGGTTAGGTGAAAATTCCCATCTTGGAGAGTTAGGTGAAAATGACCTGGCTTGGAGGGTCAGGTCCTAGCTTGGAGGGCTAGGTTTGGAAAGTCCTAATCCGAGAGAGTGAAGTAGTTGTGGCGAAAAGTCCTAGCTTGGAGGGCTAGGTGAAAAGTTCCTAACTTGGAGGGTTAGGTGCAAA